>APFE031407211.1:2685-39349 GCA_000404065.3 Pinus taeda
TTCCGCTCCTTTTCCCTGCAAAAACAACAATTCCAAGGATTGCAGCAGTATATGGACAAAGATTTACATAAAAAATTATCTTTATGTTATATAAGAAAGGAGTTAGTTACAAACTTCTAAACATCTATTCATGCATGAAATTCAAATATGAACACCATTAACATAAAGAAAGAAGCGTTTCGGGAACAAGACGTGTTTCTTTATTAGACAAATAGAATAATATGAAAAAAGAGAAATATCACCTCAACCACTTCTGCAGGCTCAAAGCTCAGCCTCCTTCTGGATTCGTCCCGCCTCAAGCCTCTAGTAGGTCACCTTCCAATACTCACTCCAAGATGTCATGGCTAAAGAATGAACATCCAATCACAAGGAAACAAGGGTTTCCTGTACAAGATGGGGGAAGTGCACAAGGCACAAGGGTCTTCGGACCTGATCAGGGGAAAAACTCAGTATAATAACCTTGCTCTATGATCTCTCCTCCTTTAGGCCTTCCCTTTGATGTCTTTTTATACCACTTCCAAAGTAGTGTTTTAGTTAGGAATTGGTTGGGGACAGTTGAGGCCACGGGCACTAACAGGTGATCAGCAGGTAAAACCCGCGATCTCCGCTCGAAAATAAGGAGTTTTATATTTTTTTAAGTGTTTTAATACATATACGCGGGTTGGGTATGTATTAACCCACGTATACACGCGTTTAAATCAGGGCAATGTCGCGTACAGGGAATAAAACACTGTTTTTTAGATTTTGGACCAGGTCTGGAAGGAGGGGTTGCCCTAGGCCATGGGTGTAGCATCACAAACCATAATGGTGAGATTTGGAGCTATAACACACGTCTGGTTCTAATTTTCAATCCTTAGTCTGGGATTGGCTTGCACAGCACATGTCTGCACCCATCGACAAAGGTGGGCGTGAAAGCTACTTCATCCTAGTTTCCCGACTCTCATTCAACGCTGGGGGCTTCCAAACCATAAGCACATCCGTCTTCTACATTCACGTCAATTTACAATGGTCTTCTGATGTGTATTCCACCATTGTGCGGGTGTTGCACGCAGAGCCCATTCCAGTGCACCATACCGCTACTATGTTGGTACCACACTTTCAAATTTGTCATGGAATTCATCCACTGCTGTCACCCCATCATAGGTTGGCAATTCCCTTGCCTCTATTGTCACGCAATTCAGTGATCTAATCATCATGTTGTAATTTATCATTGTCACTTCGTGTACCCGATTCTGTCGGTGTTCTACTTCTTCATCTGAATCCCAAGTATAGGAATTGTTGCGCTCCCATGAGATTCTCCCATCTATAGTCGGGTTCACCTACTCCTGGCCTTATGCAGTTATCTGGTAAATGCAGTCCACCTCATTGTCGTGCATTGGTTCAGTGTAGCATGCCCCTTTGGTTGGGTCTAGCGGAACTACTATGCATTGGGACTTTTTCTCTAATATCATCTGTCGCTTCTTCAGGTTGATGACTCCATTGATATCAGTGACTCAGTCTATTCCTAGCAACACGAGATAAGGATTGTTGTCATCGACAATATCTATTACTTCAAAGTCTGTTTGTGCACTCTATTTCCAGGAAAACTAGTGTCTTTGCGATTTGCTAGCCCTCTAGGATTGGAAGTTATCCTAGAAACAAACAATCAAAGCAATTTGGGATTTCCTCTATGTATGATAGATAAGAGAGAAGCGAAGGAACCAACCTAGATCTTCCGCTTGACTCCTTGCTTGATTTTCTCTCCCCCTTGACAGAACTTGCAACTCCTCTCCTACTTATCCCGCTTAAAGAACACCATTAGAGACAAAGTAACAAAACACTATCAAAGAATCTCGATCTATTATTTCATAAGCATTGTAGAATTAGAAATACAATGAACATACAATTGCATTCACAAATACATGATTGTATGGAGGAAAAATCGAAGAACTTTATTAAAATAGAAGGGAGAATTACAACCCAGCTGTCTGATCTAGCATCATCCTCCCAGCATCAAAGCCCTCTTCACCTCATGAAAACAAACATCACCCAACAATACAATGCTCTTTCTCAAAGACAAACTATCAACACTTCCTTACAAATTACAAAATTCTAGCCTCTAGGTCTCTCAGATGAGGGATCCATTTATAGATGTCTATAAGGGTGTGAGTCATCTCTGAGTTTTTGGTTAGTGTCATTCCACTTGTTGTTCTAGGTTCCACTTATATATTTCTTGGATCTCTTACTCATCCATGGGCGAATTTAGAGAGGCAAGTGTCATAGGACAAGTTTCCATAAGATTCCATGAGCATCCACTTAGCAAACTGTCTCAGAAATTTGTCCATTCTTGTTGATCGCACCCCACAAAAGGTCTCTTTATTATGCATCACACCTGACTAGTGTAGAAGTCAGTATGCATCACACCCTAACAGTGAAGTAGTTAGTATGGTCCAGTTTTGGCCAGTTCTAAGTAGTTTTTCAGGTGGAACTTTTGGGGAAAGATGTAATCAGTTGACCATGATCCTTTAGGGTATGAAACAACGCTTTTAGGGGTTAACGAGCCCTAGTTTATCGACATATAATATTGGGGTTACAATGCCCAAATATGTCTATAACAGTTGCCCCCTAAAGCATGAAATCATAAATCTTTTGATGTCGGGTGAAATTCTTTATCATGAGGATCCAAGGTACTCGAACTAGAAGGCGACCTGTATAAGATACAATACAATACATCATCATCATACTATTTTCATGGTCTAGTTGAGGCGGGCATTCCCATGCTCAGCTTTATAAATTCATTTTCATGTACATAGGATAGATAATCATCCCCCATTGCAGATTGTCGAGTCACCATCCCTGGCTTGGATGACCATCTATTTAGCTTCTATGTACATTTGATGTCTATTCCTAAATATATCGCAGCCTAGATGGATGAAACTAGATTTGGGGTCTTCAAACTCCTTTAATCTTCGCCTGATGTACAAGTCAATCCATGTGAAATGATGTTCTGGAGTCAAACATGAAAATACATCGCCTGAGTACCAGTCAATAATATAAGTTGTTAACAGACGTGAGAGGAATCACCGATAATGGTAATGAACCTGAAGGTACTACAGTACAATTCATGTGGTGTGAATATATCATTTGATGTCGAACACCACGCAAAATATTTTGGTCAAAAGCCATTGATGTCTACCTATCCCCAGAAGTGAGAAACTTTCCATTGAGGCATGCAAGATTCAAAGTACTGAAAGGGTTTTTTCTAAGTCAACTTCTTGGATAATGAGTTGATGTCGACAAGAAGTGACCCACCATAGGAGGGCCTTAATGTGTCCCACATCTACGACATGAAACGAATCCAATTATTTTCTGGAGGTGAATACGATCTAATGACACAAGGTTCAAGAATTGCAGTCATGAAAAATGGAGGGTGAAGGTATTGCAGTGGATGAGGCATTAACTGGATGGTGAATTCTCTGAATGACTTCTATTGAACATATCAGCGACACTGTGATGGATTGGTAGCGTTAACCCTAAAAAATGGATGGTATGGAGGACCAATGGCGAAATGACCGGTGAATGGAATAACCCAACCCGACTCAAGCATGGTGATGGAGTGAAAGTTTCATGTTCAAGAGCGACCTGCTACCAATAACAGTCTTCAAGTTTTCTTCCCTTTCTCCCTATTCATTGTTGATCAATACCTCTTTATTTTTGTCAAGCTTTAGGAGGATAACATGCTTGTTCTATAATTTTCCCTTCGGGCAAACCTATCGCTATATTTTAGCGATCCTAGTGACAATGAAACTTGTTCTTGTCTAGGGGACAAGTTTGTCGCTATTGTTTTAACGAGTTTAATGACAAGGATAACTCAGTCCTTTTTATGTTTGGAGAGTTTTAAAAGGGATGAAAAGGAAACTCCAGTGGTTTTTTTTCACAACATAATCCCTTAAGTCTGAAAAAGGATAAAATAATACAAAAGGGATGAGTTTTTCCATAATTTTAGTGAGCCGAAAAGAAAATCTCTCGAAATTTTCATGAGATAATCCCTCAGGTCTGAGAGAGATTAAAATATATAGGAGGGATGTCACTTCCCCTTACTTTAACGAGTTGGAAAGGCCAATAGCTTGACAATCTTTTCATATTTATCGAGTCTAAAAAGAGTTTAAAGGAGACTCGTTTTTTAGGAACGAGTGGCGTTTAGGATAGCAACTCGTTTTGGGTAAGATTGGAACTTCTCAAAGCATGGTGATGTGAAGAGGGTGGCTAATAGGACCACTCACCTCATTTGTTCCTCAAAAAGGTAAACAATCAAGTGGAAGTGTATAATTGGACAAAAGAATGGAGGCGATGGTAGGAACACAACCAAGGCTCAAAAGGCTGATAGCAGGGAAATCACAAAGGTTATTTACTAAAGGTGGGTTCATTTTTTAATGAGCTTGAACTCTAGGGGAACATATGCTCAGTGGTAGGTTTATTTTTAACGAGCTTGAACCATGCGATAGCATTACTAATTTTTCTTTTTACGTAAGCTAGAAACGACAAAACTAAAAAGCTAAAAAAGCTAGAAAAACTAGAAAGCTAAGGAACTACTGAGATTAGGTAGGATAGTTTCATCAGCGGCTGGACAAAACACTTCCTTTGCTTCATCTGTGGTGTAGACAAAAGTGAATGGTGTGTCAAACCAATCACCTAACCTAAGAAGTAAAAACTATAAAGCTAAAAAGCTAAAAAGCTAAAGAAAAAATGAAATTTGTCGTTTTTAGTTTGCATAAAAAATTTTGCATGCCCCCAGGCATCAAGAAAAGGAGAGTCTACAGTAACCATATGGAAATCACTGAGGTTAAATAGGATGGTTTTACTCGGCAGTCAAAACACTTCCTTGGCTTCATCCACATAGTGGAGAAAGGTGAATGGTGTGAGATAACGCTTCCAATCACATAACCTACAAGGAAACCTATCTTTTTAGCTGGGTTGTCCACTAAAGCAAACAAGGGTGCATGCCCCCTAAGCTTCGTTACATTCACCGGACTACTCGCGATAATTAGGTGGATGGAATGAAGTTTGAAGAGACACTCTTGATGCAAAAGGACCATTATGGGATGATGTTTGACTTGGAGTTGTTCTTGAATCAGGAAATGAAAGCTGGTCAACAGTGATAATCTTGCCTTCATGTGGGAAACACATCACTCGAAAGAGTGTTGAAACAATAGCTTCCATGTTATAAACATAGTCACGTCCAAGGAGCAGATTGTAATCTAACGGCCCTTGGACTACCATCACGTTCAAGTGAATGGTTTTTCCTCTCAAAGTAATCGGTAACTTAGGAAGGATCCCTAATGGTCGATTGGTTCCTTTGTTAAAGGTTGACAAATTCTGTGTAACAGGAATAAGCGATGGTGAACCAAGCGCTTTCCAAATAGTTGAGAAAAGGATACTCACTGAAGCCCCTTCATCTATGATAATGCTAGACACGATCATTTTGTAAACTTGTACTATGGTTCGGAATGGTACATTAGAAGGAAGGTGGGATCTTGCTAGTCGATTCCAATCGAAGGAAGTGACTATACTGCTTGGAGGCGATATCGAATAAATGGTTGAATTGACCCCTTGAGTAGCGGAACTGGAGGATTCTCTTCCTATTGTGAAGGAACGGGTGGATTTCCCCCAAGTTCATTAGACTCTGAAGTGACAAAAAGAATTTCAACAACATAGTTCTCACTCTCTTTGGGAATTGTATCATCTGAAGGTGGACTTTCTGAAGGTAAAACTGGGTCGACTGCCATCTTGACCTGTTGACTTTGGTCCGGTGTGGACTTAGAAGATTCATTTTCAACGATAGGTGCTTGGACCAATGGTTGAGTTATGTTAGTTGGATTTTCAACTAGTAAAGGATTCTGGGAGAGCTTCTTGTATCCAGATGGAATTCACTGTGGTGAAGTAGGACAGTTATGCAAGACTCTCTTGGCTTCACCCAAAAAATGACAACGGGGGAGGGTATGGTCCCCTTCACATAATCTACATGGAATGTTCACCTTTCTATTACTAGTTGATAGTGTGCTGTCAACATGGTCAGCGGAGGTTGATGACACTGGTTGGTGTGAATGGGGGGACCATTCTCTCAAGTTCCAAGGAACGCTTGGACAGTCTTGATGAAAATGGTCTCCTCTACAAATTATGCAAGGAAATTTGAGAGATTTAAGGCGCTGATTTTCACCCGATGATTCATGGTTTCCCCCTTGCTTAGCTGACTTATTCTTCTTTTTCTCCTTCCCTTTCTTCTTCTTCTCAACTACTTGGTTACTAGCATCACTATTTTCACCAAGCAAAGAGGAAGAAGGGGAGGGAGAAACAAACGAGGAAGAAGGCGAAGGGTTAACTTCAGTATCAACTGGCGGTTGGTTCAATTGTTGAGGAATTACAGTATTTTGAACGATAGAGGTTGAGAATAGCCATACCAATAGACCAAATGTGATTCCTGGAAGGGACAATGTGGCCATATACGGAGCACCAATATTTCCCCAAGAAGAAAATGGACTAGGATTCCCCTGAAGAGGGATTCCGTGATTGGTGGACTCCATTATCTCAACCTAAGATCAACGAAGGAATAGGGATGTTATTCCGAATTAAATAAATTTTAATGACACTTTGACACAACTTTTCTTTTTCAATTTTTAAGAGTCCAGAAAAAGATAAATATGACTCTAGTCCCCTTTTATTTTTAATGAGCTTGAAGTGACAAGTGCTCAGATGAACCTTTTCTTTTAAGGAGTCAAAAAGGAACGAAAGTGATTACTCTGGAAATCTAGAAAGAGGGATTACCAAACCAATCACAAAACTTCAATATACACCTTGGTGATAAATTAAAGAGAAATTACCAAGGACTTATGTACGACAGTCAATCTTTCTGAATCTTGTGTTTAGTGCATTGCAATCGATAGGGCGACAGACATGGCTTCCTATGGATACAAGATATAAGCCTATTGTGGTTTCCAAGCATATACTCAATGGTACGGGGAGCACAAGTTTGTGCTAGCATTTGTCGTATCAAAGAGGAGGAATCACCCAACCTTCGATGAAAACGATAGTTACTAGATTTTACGACACCGGAACACGTCTCTAGCCTAGACCTCTAAATGTGTTGTGTTAGGTTCCAAAGCGTTGTTAAGTTCATTGAAATTTATTATAGAGTTGATCCTGTTTAGAAGTTTTCCTTTCAATGGTTCTCCATGTGATGTAGATGTAAAATTCGTAAAATGCAATCTACAATGATAAACAATCATTGTTTATTTTTAGCAATGAAAATCCTAGCTACTAAGGAAAGAAGATTCAATTTATTTCAACCAAAGAGCAAAGAGCACAATGCACTTTTCCTAAATAATTTTTCGCACACAGTGTAAATGAAAATGCAAATGCATGTATTTGTTTTCATTCCCTTTAATGTAAAAAATTCCAAAAAAGGAAAACTAAGTAGAGCACAGATCTGAAATATTTTTACTCAAAGCAAGGTTTCGATAATTTCTTTTTCAAAATGAAAGGAAGACTAAATGACACTTTTTAATTTTGAATAGAAAATGATTTTGACACTTCAAATATAAATTAATCAAATCAATTACACGACAAAAATTTAAATCGACTATCTAGGGAAGGAATACTCAATGAAACTTCTCTTTTTTGACACAAAATGACAGTTACGACACTTTTTGTACCAAAACAATAATTCGATTTAAGAAACTTTTCAACAAAGGATCATAAATGATGGACAAATACATAAAAACATTTACTAATCCTAATCAATGGAGCTGAACTATGTAATGCAGGCAGGCTTTAGCAATGAGGTATTATTCATATGCAGCAAAAACAACTAAACAGAGCTTAAAACAAAGACAAAAAACATCAAATTTCAAGAGGAGAAATAGGATTACTTAGTCATCACGCTTGTGCTTCACAGAAACAGGGATGCATCGCACCTACTACACTCAGGAAATGCAATGCATACTGGCTTACAGTGACAGATAGTGCGATGGGCCAAGGAGCGCAACTGAGATGGGTTTTGGCTCAACTTTGCAGCTGATTTCAGTAAGTTAAGCTAAGCTATTATGGGTAGTAAAGAGAAAAGTAAAGAGGAATGACCTCAAGAGGTTACTGAGCTACCAAAGGGCATCCAGAATGCTTGTAATGCAGATGTTTGATTCATAAACTAAACCGGAGATTGACTGAAGCAGCATTCATCTACTATGAAATTGTAGAGGAAGAGCAGTTTGAAGTCTATTTGGATAACTTCAAGTTCCATCTATAGTTTATAAGGAAAACAACAACAATGAACAAACAATCTATTCAATCCCTAGTGGAGTCTCCATTTCATTTCCGGGAAAACTAGTGTCTTTTCGATCTGCTAGCCCTCTAGGATTGGTAGTTGTCGTAGAAACAAACAATCAAAGTAATTTGGGATTTCCTCTATGTATGATAGATAAGGGAGAAGCAAAGGAACCAACCTGGATCTTCTGCTTAACTCCTTGCTTGATTTTCTCTCCCCCTTGACATAACTTGCAACTCCTCTCCTACTTATCCCACTTAAAGAATAACTGAAGAGACAAAGTAACAAAACACCATCAAAGCATCTCGATCTATTATATCATAAGCATTTCAGAATCAGAAATACAATGAACATACAATGACATTTGCAAATAACAACATTCACAAATACACGATTGTATGGAGGAAAACTCAAAGAACTTTAATAAAATAGAAGGGAGAATTACAACCCAGCTGTCTAATCCAGCATCATCCTCCCAGCATCAAAGCCCTCTTCACACATGAAAAGCAAGATCACCCAACAATACAATGCTCTTTCTCAAAGCCAAATTATCACCACTTCCTTACAAATTACAAAATTCCAGCCTCTAGATCTCTCAGATGATGGATCCATTTATAGATGTCTATGAGGGTGTGAGTCATCTCTGTGTTTTTCATTAGTGTCATTCCACTTGCTTTTCTGCATTCCACTTGGAGATTTCTTGGATCTCTTACTCCTCCTTGGGCGAAGTCAGAGAGGCAAGTGTCATAGGAGAAGTTTCCATAAGATTCCATGAGCATCCACTTAGCAAACTGTCTCAGACATTTGTCCATTCTCGCTCCTTGCACCCTACAAAAGGCCTCTTCAGTATGCATCATACCTGACTAGTGTAGAAGTCAATATGCATCACACCCTGACAGTGGAACAGTCAGTATGGTCTAGTGTTGGCCAGTTCTGAGTGGTTTTTTAGGTGAAATTTTTGGGGAATGATGTAATCAGTTTACCATGATCCTTTAGGGTATGAAACAAGACTTTTAGGGGTTAAAGAGCCCTAGTTTATCGACATATAAGATTGGGGTTGCAGTGCCCAAATATGTCTATAACATGCTCACACCTTTGATATCAAGTGTTACCCCTTGCAAACTCCCCATAGGAAAAATCTTCTATTGGTTTGCCATTCATAATTGAATAGGGGACCATTGTAACATGGGCCTGCCCATACATTCCCATGTCTTCTTCGGTAATACATTCATATCTAAACCCAGGTCTAGGATTACCTTATCCATTTCATACTTGCCAATCTGCACCATCAATCTCATTTCCCTCCTGGTGTGCAATGCATGCTTTCCTAGTTTCCAGACTACATGTGGTTTCCTTGACCCTTTGCACCTGGTCATCAACTCCTATAGTCCCTTAATTGCAATATTTTTGTGAATCAATTTCATGCATGTCTCCAAAAAGGTAGTAAGCATAGAAGAATCCATCCCTGGCTCTGGTTGATCCTTACTACCTAAAGTGGAGGCCTATGTAAAGCTCTTCTTATCTTCCATGAACATCTCCTTTGCGTATTCTAAGTCAAACTCAGCTTCCTTTGTAGGAGCCTTGTGAACCCATGTATCTTCCTCGAGCTACTTCCCCTTATCCTCCCCCCTGGTCGCGCTGCTTCTGAGCACCATGCTCACATATGGGTCTTCTTTGCATGGTTCAGACCTCATCATTTGAATATTTTGAGTCGGAGGACGTTGGAGTAGCCCTTTCTCACGCATCTATGTGATCAACATTGGACAATCTATGATTTCATGATCAAACTGAGCACAATATGAACAAGATACTCTCGTCGGGTTGGTACAATCGCGAGCATAGTCCATGCTCCTCCGTAATTGTAACAAATTAACTGTCTTCGGCCCCTTCCTGGTCCCATTCCTCCTCGTCCTCGACCTCGCCAATAGAATGCAGTACACACCATCCCCACCATTGGGTCGAGGGCTCACATTTCTATCTACATCCAATATGCTGGGGTTTGATCCAACATTAGCTCGTAGCTTCGAAAAGTACACTCGCCGTGGCCCACTAACCTACAGAAATTATAAAACAACTACTGGGGAGTCTATGTGTACTTTTGCAACAAATGAAAATTATCCGTTGAGTGTTTTCCTCCTATCTGATAGATCGCGTAGCATAATGTGGGTGTCACACTCGGCCCTGCATGTGCATCTGGTCTCAATGGCATTGGCCCCCCTCCTTCCAAGTAGTTTGCGAATACTAGACAATGATCCTGTCATGGCCCTGGCCCTTACATTTTATTCACCATACTTCCTCGTGCGCCTCTGGTCACGGTGCCCTATCCTCCTTCAAGCTTTGCATTTCCAGGGAAATATTATGTAGCTGTGTGTGGATTTGTTGAACTCCCAACACTGGATCTTGTATCAGTGTCTCATGTAACCTCATCGCCATTTCTAATGCTTCAGCCTCGGTAGAAAGTTTATGTTGCGACAGCGCCGTCCTCAAGTGAGGTGTCAGAGATGCCATGAACCATGCATGATGTTGTGCATCCATGAGCATCATATTAGCCTCGCGGATCATACTCTTCAGTCACTGGTCTAGATCCTAGGGGGTCTCGCTTGGAAGCATCGTGATCTCTTTAAATCCGATGATTGACTCTGTCTCTTATTTCAACCAGCTAAATTCTCTTTTCAATGCATTTTGGATCTATGTTATTCCTGCATTTGGGTGATCATTAGAGTGCTTGATATACCATGTCAATGCATGATCTTGCAGCGCGCTCACCAATGTATCCTTCTTAATGTTTTCATCCATGACCCCTTGCGCCTCCCACACTACTGTTACCATGAACCAGAACTGGTTCAAATCCTCATTCCCTACTCCTCTAAATACGGGTAGCTTGATCGTGCTCGCCTTGCTAAACTATGGGGTTGGTGGAGGTTGAGTGGGTGGAGATGGAGGTGAGGGAGGTGAAGCGGGTAGTGGACTGGGTGGGGGTGGTAACTACGGAATGCACTGCCTTATCAAACTAACGACACTTCTCGGAGAGACCTGAGCGAGCTCTTCCTCGCTCTCTCGTGAAGGTGAAATTAAAGGACCATTTCCTAATCGCCCACTACCTTTGTAGATATTTCTGCTCCAGGTATTCAAATATTTAATGTACTTACCTCGTGGTCCCTTGAGAAAACATTGTTTTGCTTCACTATAGCTCACGGTCATCTCTGTCGCAAACTCAGTCATAAATCCCCTCTATTATCTAGTTAAGCCAATGGTCCACAACTCGCACAATCTTATCTTCCAATGCCTCTAGACAGCGCACTGAGTCCGGAGTCCACACTATCAGTTGGTCGAGCTTACACCTTCCCTGGCTGTCGGCTAACCTCTCAATCCACTCATATAGTTTTAGAAGGAAAGGATGCGAAGAAGATCTCATGGATTTCCGTATACATGTAGTGATCCAGCCACCTTTTCTCGAATACCTGTGGAGTTCTATTTTCCTCTGTCAAAAACTCGTGAATCTTCTTGTCCAACCACTCTTCAGTTTCCTTCTTTGGTGGGTTCCAGTGCCATGACATCAGACATCCCTTAGGCAGATTCCGGTCACGACAACGGAACCATTTATTGGCTACTTGGGGCCTGACCTATGTTCAGTAGTGAGTTTAGCCAAGAAAATCCCGGTACTACTGGCCCTTTTAGAAACAGTCTGTGGAGCGTGGACTGAGGTCTCACCGAAAGTAGTATCAGAGGGTGTTGGAACCAGGTTTCTACACCATAGGGATGTCTTGATGAGGGTTCTGGAGGTTTGTGATCCTAATCTGCGTGCTGCGCTGCTCCACGCAACTTTCTATTCTTCGCATTCAATGCACACATTCATACTATTTTGATTTGATCATTACTATGCTGTTATATTAGTGCTTAAATTAGTTTTTGCGGGCACAATATTCTTATTACTTATTCAACTTCTAAATTAGTGTGAGTACTCAAAAACAATATAAATGCATAAAGATAACCAAAACATAGATTTACAAATAGATGCATAATAGTCTAAATCAATCTTATCTTTATTAATACTCAAGTTCAGTTATAGACCCGACTCCAACCTGCGCACTCAGCTGGAGGGGTCCACACACTCACCTATGGACTCTACTAGGCCTCTGCACACTTAGCTACAGAGCCTCTTCCTACCACTACGACCCAATACACTTCAGATTCACTTCTATCTTCTAACAATACCTTCACATCTATCTATTGCTTGTCAAAACTAAGACTCCCTTTACACTTAGAGCCTCGCTCTATTTATACAATCTCATGGTCCGTGGACCATGGGTAGGCCGACACACTTTACATTAAATTGCATTATCTTAGGGCAAACAAACCTAGACTCTTGCACTTCGTGCCTGCATTTCGCGGGGTATTTCCATTACACTTGACCAAAATTCGAGCTTCAAGCCCCAAAAACATGCTATGGGGGGATTCGCTGCCCAACAGTTTCATTCGGAAGCCTTCAGCTCAACCACCAGTGACCACTTAACCTACCACTCATTAGTGTTGTAAATGTAGCTCTTATAGAATTCACACCATTTTCTTGTGTCTTTATTTATCTTCGTGTTATTTTTATTTTCTTATGGCTTTAGCGAGTTGTCCCAAGTCACACTGCCTTGGCTTTGTCCTTTTCTCTACGATTTGGGGGCGCCTTTCCCTTACTTTATATTTGCATATCCAAAGTCTCGCTTCTTTTGTTTAAACTTCTTGTCAATCTTGACAGTGTATCGGTACACCGTGCCAAGCGAGGAGATGTGCAGGACCTCCATCTCATCCTTGATGTAGCTATGTAGGCAGCGGAGGCACTTGAGTACCAAATTTCACTCAAAATTCTTGATACCCAACTTCGTGTGTAGGCTATGAAAAAAATTGGTAAACTCTAGCACGTCTTTGTCACTTCCCTGTCACAGCGTGATCCACTTTGATTATTTATCCTCATAGCTCCCGATAGGGTAGTATAGCTCCTTGATTTCATCTTAGAATGAATTGCAAGTGGGTGTGGTCGAAAATAGTGAGGGTTCATTTTTTTCCTCCTTTTCACAATAGGTTTCCAACCAGTCCTTAACGTGGGGGGAAGCTTTTAGAAGTGAAAAAGTGATCTTTTCCCAACTGGAAAAATCATGGACAGAAAAATATCTTCTAACATATTTAACCATTTATCTATGACATATGCATCTATCTAACCTTCAAATATGGGTATGTCAAAGTTAACTTTTACCTTAAAGGGTGTGGTGCTTCTAGAGTAGCTGGTGGAATAAGATGCATCGCCTTTGGGTAGCCCCTCAAGGATCTGGGAAAAGTTGCCCAACATCACATTCCTTTGTCGCTCAAGGGCTTCTTCGAGCAAGATTTTGAAAAGGATCTCCTACCCCCTCGTATTTCTTCTCTTCTGCCATCGGAGACCATCGGGATTTATGACGCTCGTCTTGCAAAGGTTCAACCAGTTCAAGCCCTAACTCCTTATATCCCGACTTCGTTCAGGACATGCAAAGAAAAACAGAGAAAAAGGAGACCGCTTTGATCTCACTAATCCGAGCTTAAATAGAAACACACAACATTATCGATATAACCGTAAATACAAAGATATAACAGAAATAACACTTCATTTCATTAATATCAAATACTAAAATATGCTTACGAATAGAATGCAAATAAAAATAGCTAAGGCAATGGTAGCTTATCTCCGAGAAGAGATGTGGTAGATACATGCCTCTGAACTGTGTAAATGCCTATTTATTATTGAGAAATAATGGAAAAACATAAACATCCAAAAACCTAACCCTAGGAGATGAAGTGCCAAAATTGTGGGCCCGATTTGGGTAAATTGGTACATAAACTTCACAGGGTCGTAACTTTGGCATACGATCTATATTTTGATATCATAATATCTCATTTCAAATATCTCGAAAAGGAGGTTGAAAAAAACTAGTAAACTAGTTTATGACTTTTCCTGTCTCTTTGTTTTTCCCTAAAAACATCTTTTAGTGCCTCAAAATGGCTTAAGAAGTTTAGGACACAAACAATTTCCAAAAATAGTAAGTTTTACTACAACTAAGGAAAATGAGAAGAAACAATGGTCGGGGTCCAAGTGGAATAGGCGGGTGGCAGCCAAGATCCACCTGGATCAGTCGTCCCCCTTTAGGAAGCAATGGTCCCCATTGCGCTTAGTGCCTCCATGAGATGGGGAAACTTCTATTGAACTTGGCCCCTAGTGAGCAACTTTCCTTAGTGCAGGAGTTAGCCAACTTTGACAACCTGATACAATTGGATCTTCTGTTGGTGAGTGTTCTTGATCTACGTGTCCATGATCTTATCTGTTGTGGCATGTTCCATGTAGTATGGGTTTTGCTCTATTGGTGTGAGTTGTTCTACAATGTCAGATATGTCCAGCAATGGTGGATAATATGGTTGAAGGCAGTCTACATTGAACACTGGGTTCAGAGCAAGGAAAGGTGGAATTCTAAGCTCAAAGATATTGTCCCCTACAACCTTGGTGATGGTGTATGGCCCATATCAAAGTGGGTGAAGCTTGCAGTGGGCTCCAATGAGGAGCTCCTTCTACAAATATAGCCAAACTTTATCGCCCACTTGGAACTTGTGCGTCACTTGATGTTCATCATGGTGGTGCATGTACTGAGAATTAGGTCTATCGAATATATCATGGACCTACTGGAAGATGTGTTGAATGTGATCAATGAAGTTGTTAACCCTATCAGCTTCAGACTGGATGTGAGTTGAATCTGCCTGAGTAGCTGCAAATGGTATGGCCACAT
The DNA here is from genome assembly GCA_000404065.3 of Pinus taeda. Classification (NCBI taxonomy): domain Eukaryota; kingdom Viridiplantae; phylum Streptophyta; class Pinopsida; order Pinales; family Pinaceae; genus Pinus; species Pinus taeda. The sequence goes on from APFE031407211.1 coordinate 17,779, forward strand.
CAATGGAACATAATGGCTGAAATCCCAGCCCTACCTGAAAGGGGTTGTGGCCTCTAGAGATATGGATAGCTCTGTTATAGTTCTTGTAGACATAGGGAAGGATTTCATCCCATGTATGTAGATGCTCCGCATTGTACATGTGAAGAATGTGTACGATCATCCTGTTGACGACCTCTATTTGGATATTAGTTTGGGGGTGGAAAGTCATGGACTTAGAAAGTTTGGTATCTCACATCGACGAGAGACTTGACCAAAATTCACTTAGGAATCTACTATCCTGATCTGAGACAAGGGATTGTGGGATCCTAAAGTGTAACCACACTCACTTAAAGAAGAGCTTAGCAACAGCCTCTGTTGTGATACTCTTTTTCTAGGCCGCCATAATGGCCACCTTAGAGAATCTGTTGATCACCACAAAAATGCAGTCATTGTCGTGCTTAGTATAAGGAAGGCCCGACATGTAATCCATGGAGATGGATTCCCAAGTTTGACTAAAAGTAGGCACAGGAGTATATAACACTTGCTTCTTGATGGTTGGTTTGGCAATGGGATAGGTAGTGCAGGATTGAATGTACTTCCCAACGTCCTGGCGAAGGGTCGACCAATACATATACTTCCACAATGTTGTCATGGATTTCTCTACTTCGAAATTTCTAGCGACCTAACTGTAGTGATTCTCCCAAATCATCTTAGCACGCTCACCCTAAGGAACACAGATGTGTCCCAAGTGGCATAACAGTGCATCCTGGAGGTAAAAATTTGAAACTTTCTTACCTTCTATGAATGTCTAGTATGTGTTGCAAATTCTGGATCGCTCTTGTAAGTTGTGGCAACCCCAAAGTCTCGTGCCCACAGGAGTTGAGCACAGTGATCAACACCATGAATTATGGTCAGCTGAGGTGGTCTGCAACATTATTGGTACTTCCCTTCTTTTACTTAATGTTCAAATGCAACTATTGCAAGTATGTGGATCATTTTTGATGGTGACTATTCTGCAACTTCCCTTGTTTCTATATGAACTACAAGGGTCAATGGTCTATGTGGATGACCATTTCCTTTCCCATAATGTAATGTTTCCATTGACAGTAGGCTTGCATAATCGAATACATTTACTTTTCATAGGTGGAGTAATTTCAAACTATGTGTGAAAGTGTCTAACTGTGGTAAGCCACTTGATTCCACTGCTGAGTAACAACTACGCCAAAAGCATAGTCAGAGTCATCTGCGTCAATCTCAAATTGTTGTTATAGGTCTGGTAATGTCAGCACTAGTTCAAAGCATAAACTATGATTCAACTTAGAAAATGCCTTCTGTTGGGTTTCAGACCAAAAGGAATTTTATTTTTCTCCACCTTTGGTGACTTAACTTAAAGGCCAAGTGATATGAGAGAAGCCTAACACAAACCTCTAGTAGAAATTGGCAAGACACAGAAATTTGCAGAGCTCTGTTACAGTGGTTGGGACTGGCCAATCCTGAATGACTTCTATCTTGGCTGGGTCCACATGCACACCCTTCTCATCAATTATGTACCTGATATATTGAACCTAGTTCATGCTAGAAGTGCATTTCTCCAAATTAGCACACTGCTTGTGTTGTCGCAAGGTTTGGAGGACCTTTCGAATATGGTAGAGGTGCTCTCCCCAAGTCTAGCTCAAGATCAAGATGTAATCTAAATACACCACCACAAATGAATCATTTAAGGGTTAGAAGTTGTTGTTCCTCAATCTCGTGAATGTTTCAAGGGCATTTGTTAACCCAAAAGGCATGAAAAACAATTTGAAAAGGCCCTCCTTGGATTTGAAGGAATTTTTCCACACATTAGAGAGTTTCATATGCACCTAGTGATAACCCAATTTCAAATCAATATTGTTGGAATATTTTTCCCCCCTAAGGTTGTCTAGAAGGTCATCAATTCATGGGATTGGCTACCTATTCTATATAGTGATATTGTTCAATGCCCAATAGTCAATATAGAGTCTCCAGTTCCCATCCTTCTTCTATATCAATACAATCAAACTCCCACAGGGTAATGAGCTTGTCATGATGTGCCCTTTTTGAAAAAACTCCTGAATCCACCTCTTGATCTCATCATTCTCCAGAACAAATTGTTCATAGATCGTTCCATTAGGTAGCAGTGTGCCCAGGGTCAAATCGATGGAGTGCTTGACCTAACAATGCAAAGTCACCCCCATAGGTGAGGATAAAATGTCCATGTACTCCTCCATGACCTTGTCTATATGTTGTTGTTGTGTGGAGGATCCCTGTATGGAAGTTGTGGCCACATTATTCTTCTTGCCTTGAGGGCGAATCATAAGGAAAACAAATTTCTTGTTTTGTGAAATGATCTTATTGCATTACTTTATAGTTATCAAACAGATGGAAATAGGCGAGGCTACCTCCAGTATCCTATAAAATTTATTTCTATAAGTAATAATCATAGAGTGAGGCCTGCACTCATATACAACATGTCGCTTCCATAAGTATGGTTTTGCTAATAATACATTACAAAATTCAAGACAGATAATGTCACACAATACCTCATCTCTGAAGTGCTTGATGTGATAGGGAATGTGGCACTGCTGGCTAACGCGGATATCTCGTCCTTGGTGAATCCACTCTATTGTATGACTTTGGATGTGTTGTATTCAGTAGATATATCCACTTCATGATCTCTGCTGAGATGAGGTTATTTTGGCTCACACTGTCGACAGTGAACTGGAGCAGAGAGCCATTCACCCACATTTGTGAGTATAAGAGGTGTTCCCCCTCCTCTAGATATTCAGGCCCATTCTTATGGATCTTGGTATTTTCCACAATTGCACTAAGCTATGCATCAATGATTAGCTTCCCTTTTTCCTAACCCTTGTTGGGTTCTGTCTCAAAGTTGGAACATGCATCTGACTCAGAAGCCTTCAACTCGGCCACTAGTGACTGCTTGACCCGAGACTCAGCTGTGTTGTGAGTGGAGCTCTTATGGAACTCACACCATTTTCCCGTGTCATTCTTTCCCTTCATGGTGTTGCTTTTTCTTACAGCTTTGGTGGTTTTTCCTACTTCACCCTGCCTTCGCTTTTTCCTTTTCTCTAAGGTTTGAGGTTCTTTTCCCTTGCTTCGTATTTGCAGATACAAAGCCTCACTTCTTCTCTTCAAACTTTTGCTCAACATTAATAGTGTATCGATACGTCATGCCAAGCAAGGAGATGTCTAGGAACTCCATCTTGTCTAGGATGTACTTGTGTAAGCAGCAACGGTACTTGAGTACCAAATTTCACTCAGAATGCTTGATACCTAATTTCATGCGAAGGGTATGAAAAACATTGGTAAACTCTGGTATGTCTTGGTCCCTTCCTTGTCACAGCTTGTTCCACCTTATGTATTTATCCTCATAGCACTCGAGAGGATAGTACTGCTCCTTAATGGAATCCCAGAACGAATTCCAAGTGGGTGCAGCTAAAAATCTTGAGGGTGCACCTTCGTTCTTCTTCTCATAGTAGGCTTCGAACCAGTTCTTGATGTGGGGGGCGACTTTCAGAAGTGAAAAAGCAATCTTTCTCGGTAGGAAAAATCATGGATGTTGGAAGAATATGTGTCGCCTTTGGGTAGTCATTGAAGGATCTTGGCAATGTAGTCCATCATTACCTTCCTCTATCACTCGAGGGCTTCTTCGAGCAAGATTTTGAAAGGATCTCCTGCCCCCCCATATTTTTTCTCTTCCTCCATGGGAGGCTATCAATATTTTTGAGGCTAGTCTTGCAAAGGTTCGACCATTTTGAGCTCTAACTCCTTATATCCTGACCTCATTGGGGACATGCAAAGAAAAATAGAGAAAGAGCAGATTGCTTTGGTACCATTAATCTAAACTTAAAAAGGAACAAAAAAAATTACCGAGATAACAATAAATACAGAGTTGCAGCAAAAATAACACTTCATCTCACTAATATCAGACACTGAAATATTCTTACAAACAAAATGGGAATAAAAGTAGCTCGGATTATGGTAGCTTATCTCTGAGAATAGATGTGGCAGCTACATGTCTCTGAATTGTGTCACAATGAGGCTAAAAGACCTATTCATTATTGATAAATAATGGAAAACCCTAAATATCCAAAAACCTAACCATTGGAGATGAAGTGCCAAACTGTGGGCCCCGTTTGGGTAAATTGGCACATCAACTTCCCGGGGTCGTAATTTTGGCATACGATCTCCATTTTTCTATAATAATACTTCATTTTGAAGATCTAAAAGAGAGAATTAAATTAAAATGTTGGATCTCTTTTGGACATTTTTGGTCTCTCTGTTCTCCTTAAAAATGGCTCCGAAAGTTTAGCACCCAAAAAATTGCCAAAAATAGTAAGTTGTGCTACAATTTAGGAAACTGAAAATAAACAACAATGGGGTTCTAAGTGGAGTAGGAAGGTGACCACCAATATCTACCTTGATCAAATCTTTAAAAAATAAAATGATATCAATTGAGACTGAAATCCGATGAGTGAAAGGTAGGATGCAAGAAATTGAGCACAAAAGCAGTCAATGTTTGAGGAAAACTGCATAGTGAGAGATGCAATTAAATAATTAAAATAAATACTAACTAATAATTTATCCCTAAGTAGCACAAAGACTAAATTTTATATCAACCCATAAAACAGGAAATGAACAAACTAATTGATCTAGACCATGATCACCTCAAGAGAGCCCTAAACCTTATAATTGTTGGCATAGAAGAGGAAAATGATGAGGAAAATTAAAAAATAATAAAAGAACAACTAAAAAATAAGTCACATTTTCAAGAAACTTATTTAATAGAAGAATAAAGGGTGGAAAAAATACCTGAACATAAACATAGACTTATCTATGTTAACATTTGTTGGAATGACCATAAATTATATATGCTTATGAAATATCAAAACCTGAAAGGATCAGGAAACTTTATAAATGAATATCTTATCCTAGAAGACTAATTCAAATTAAGGAAAGAGGTATAAAAGGTAAAGGAGGAAATAAAGGAAAGGAAATGGGCCATTGTTAGAAATAGAAAAGTTATTGTTAGAGAGAAAGCCTTAAAAAGGTAATAAATAGGAATTAAGATCACTCTGGATACTCATTTGGAATTGTCGTGATTTTCCATAGTATAAAGGACCTATGTTAACTTGGATCCTGAGTGGTACTGATCTTATTTTCTTAGTTGAAACCTAGGAGGATGATGAACAGGGAAAAATTTAAGAACCACCCTAAATTTACATGTATAATAAATGGGTGAATCCACATGATACATAGGAAAAATGGGAGGTAATTTTATCAATAATATAATATGTATATATAATTTTTTGGCGAATCTCTCACCAAATTATATTATCTTGTAAATTCATGGTGAATTTATAAAATCTTGTAAGATCTTGGCAAACATTTCACTGAATAATAAAACATTGTGAAATCTTGGTTAATGTTTTGTTAAAGTATGAAACCATATATGATAATAGGAAAACATGTTCATTAAATTGTAATATACTAACAATGTTGCAAGTTTCAGTGGTCGTGTTTGTCAAGGTTCTTGCTAAACACTCTTTCATATCCTTCTAGTAGTTTTGATAATATTGTACAACAAAGTTCTCGTAGGTGTTGATCTTGACCACCAGTTCTGTCAAGGTAGGAGAGATTAATATTTTCTTTACCACTTTCTTCAAGCTATCAAATTTCTTTCTTATTCCATAGACTCCAACTGCGAGATAAAAAAAAAACACATCAACTTTGTTTACCCCAACACGCCAACAAGTAGTAAGCCCTAACTATATAATATAATAAACTAGTAGGTATCCCAAAGGCCTGAAGGGGATCTAATGGAAAGAAGTAACCATTTTCAGAATCCTTCCAATCAATATATAAATATATAAATGTAGATTTATTATTAGTTTAATTGGAAATATTCAATTAAATAATAAAATTTAATTATGTCTCTCCAAATCTAAATTGCTTATTATCATAATTCACTACCTTCATACGTCTTGCATTTTTTAACATCATTGTACAACATGTGGATTAATTTCTTTTTTGGTGCACAATCTCTTCCTTTTAGGACAATATGGTGCAGTGGCCCAACCCCTACAAATCATTACAACAAACTAAGAATAACAGAGAAGATGAAAGGTTGTACAAACCAGTATATTTTTCAAACAACTAATCCAACATTAGTACCTTAACATTTTCATGAAGATGTCATATTGAGAACATTTGAAAATGGTGGGAAATATGGGCAGCCACTATCTCCCTTTTACGTCTCTCCTGTAGGGGTGATGCGGAAAGAGTGATAATATTTCACTGTTTTGATCTTTTTTTTTGGTTAAATTAGAAAAAACCAATATTAATGGAGATATTGGTATTTTTTACTAAATTTTGTGAAGTGACTAAATGTAGTCTTAACCATTCACCTTCAGATTTTTTTACAATATAATTTTCTAAGTCTATTTAATATCTTCCTTATCATAAAAACCAACCTATATCCATCTTAACTCCCCATCTAACACTCTTAGATGGATCAAACCTATGTATCCCTCTCAGCACTTGGTAGACCGGGAATTAAGATGGATCTAAACTCATAGAATTTACCCCTTTAAATAGTCTATGCTCACATGAATACCTTGGTATTACCATGGGTCAATACCATGAGTTATCATAAACCTAGAGCTTAAAAACTACTATTAGTAGTTTATAAAAATTAATCAAATTGATAATTGATTTTTATTTTAACTAAGTTAAAATGTTTAGGTGACATTAAATTACAAGATCAATTTTTACTCTTGATCTACCAAGCCCCGAGAGGGATCAAATATTTTTTCACTCTATGCGAGTTTGCATATGACGATATTTGATCCCTCTCGAGGCTTAGTAGATATAGAGTAAACATGGATCTATGTTGGTTTAATTCCCCCTTTTAAATAGGCTACATTCCATGTGAATACCATGGGTCAATACCATGTGCCATCTGTATTTTTATTAATACTAATATTAAGGTTAATAATGTTTCTTTGCATGGAATTAATAATAATTTGGCCCATGGTATTCGGCCCATAGTATTTGGCCCATAGGATTCACCTAAATATAACGCATTTTTTTAGTGTTCTTAAATATAAGGTGACTAATGGAGTAAATATAAAAAAATGTTTTATTTATTTACCATACCTCTCGTCTATTTTTATTTTTATTAATTTATCATACCTATTTTATAAATATGGTATTTGGCCAATAGGATTCACTTAAATAAAGCCTCTTTTTTGGGCCTTCTTAAATAGAAAGAGGGTCATGGACTAAATATAAAAAGAGGTTTTATTTGTTTACCATACCTACACTTAATTTAATATTTATTTATTTACACCCTTGCATCCTTAGATATAAAGTGACTGAACAAGTAAATATAAAAAAAAAATGTTTTATTTATTTACCATACCTCTCGTTTATTTATATTTTTATTAATTTACCATACCTCTTTTATAAATATGGTATTTGACCCATAGGATTCACTTAAATAAAACCTCTTCTTTAAGCCTTGTTAAATAGAAAGAAAACCTCTTTTTTGAGCCTTCTTAAATAGAAAGAGGTTCATGGACTAAATATAAAACGAGGTTTTATTTATTTACCATACCTCCACTTAATTTAATTTTTATTTGTTTACATCCTTGCATCCTTAGATATAAAGTGAGTAAATATATAAAAAAAAAATGTTTTATTTATTTACCATACCTCTCGTTTATTTATATTTTTATTAATTTACATACCTCTTTTATAAATATGTTATTTGACCCATAGGATTCACTTAAATAAAACTCTTCTTTAAGCCTTGTTAAATAGAAAGAGGGTTATGGACTAAATATAAAAATAGGTTTTATTTATTTACCATACCTATAGTTTATTTATATTTTTATTTATTTACCATACATTTGGAGTAAGTATAAAAAGATGTTTTATTTATTTACCATACATCCACTTTATTTATATTTTTATTTATTAGGACCAAATACAACCTCTCAAACCAGAAAATGGGTGATTGCAAATGAATTTAACATTGCAAACCAGAAAATCAGGCAATTGTAATGGAATATAACCTTCCAAACCAGGCGAATTGGTTCAAATGAATCTTTTCATACTTTATCCCCCTTTTTTGGGCTAAAATGAAAAAAAATAATTATTTGTTAAATAAAAGCTGGGATAAATATATGAAATGGGTGTTTTATGAAAATTTCGCCCCTCTACAATGAAAAACCCCTTAAACTTCACCCTTGGGCTAAAATTCACCCCTAAAATTTACCATGATGATGAATCTAGGGTCCCCTACATGGATGGCTACATTCACTAGTCAACCTTGAATAGGAGATCCTCTTATAGAGTGTTAACACCCAGGTTGTTCCCTATGACTCCCAAGGGAATACGGCCGGGGTAACCACTAACCAACCTTTGGATTATAGGTCCTAGCCTATCTATAATCAGAGAGGGCTCTCTCTTTAAGTTTCAGCTATGCTTTGTGAGTATTTCAGGCTAGTTTGAAGTTTCAGTTTCCTATTTAAGACTTTGGTTGGTGAAATTTTGTTATAAGAAGGGCATGAAGAGTGCAGAAAGATGCTAATCCATTGGGCATATGGAGTCAGAAAAGTGGGATAGTTCTGGTGCCTGTGATGGAGGAAGTTTTGTTGCAAGGCTAGATGGCTATTGTTAATATAATTTCCGATTTAGTGAGTGAAACAATGAGATATGGAGTTACCAACAGTGTGATATCAATTTGAACAACAATATTTACTTAGTAGCATGAATGAATTACCAAATAGTGACTGTGAGATGTTCAGAGCTTATTGGAGTAGTTAAGAATTCCAATTTAAACAGTTGAAAGTTATGCAGAACATTTATAGTGAAGATAAATTGAGATCGGGGTGTCTCCATGGACAAATCCTGAGCTATTCTTTTTCTTTCTTTCCTAGATTTAGAACAACACGTGAGAGTTATGCGTTAAAACAAATAACATAAACATTAAGAGAGATAGAGAAACACTTATTATATCAAGCCATAGCACTAGAATCCTGTAGCTTTCGATGGTTCCAAACACAGCATGCACCAGTAATACTTAGTTCCTGTAAACTCCAAGCTTTATTTATAACATCCTTCTGCAATTTACAGCCGAGTTCTCATTTTTTCATAAGAGAACAACAAAACCAATAACAACCCCTTGAAAGTTTGTGCGAGGGGGAATATATACAATAGGTTTTACAAAATATCTGAATGTTGAGTCATTTGATACATTAACTATGGTCACCAGCTCTACAAAATATCAGATAAGAAACTTATTACTACTCTGAATGTAACATAAATGCTCTTTAATGTTGTCAGGCCTCTTCTTGACCTTTGGAGGAGAGTGAGTCGGTTTGAGCGTTTCTGCTTTAATGTTGAATGATGTGAATGATGTGTGCTTATGCTCTGTCATGTTGAAGCTGTTCTCGGCCCTGCTATCTGTAGTTCTCATTGCTGCTTTTAGCGGCCAAATCCTCCTGCTGAGGTGGCTCATTCCACCTTTTGGTCATAGTATATGCACCACACTTCCTGAATGTGATGACTTTATATATTTCGATGACAAAATTTAGATGAAACCCTTTGTTTATAATAGTAACTGTATCATGGAGGCCCACCAATCCTGCGGAGGCAATTGATGCCTCAAAATTGCATCCATGGTCTCATCTGCCTCTGTGTATTTGTAGAAGTTCGGAGGCACTTCAAACAGATGGTTATCTCATTCATAATAAAAAACAAGTACTCTACTCTGTCATAGAGACTTTGCCCAGATGCTAGCCCTGTTTCCTGTGAGCTGCTTGATCCTTGACTGATCTGATTGGTGGCAAATGTGTTCACCCTCTTTGCATAAACTTCATGTGATAGAAGTTTTCCTGCACTGTTAAGTAAGATGGGGAGACCTCTGCCCTGTAATGCTGCAAATTTATCCATGAACCTGTTTACCTCTGTTTGCATATCTTGGCTCCTTCTGTCCAATGTCTGTACTAGGATTTTCAGTGTGAGGACCCTTTTGATTAGCTGGATAGTCTCCGTCCTGTTGGAGATCCCAATTGCTGCCAGCTGAGGAGCTGTCCGGTTATTGAGCACATTGATCATTCTGCTGGCTATCTCAGGCATACTGCCTAGAGATGCCCTTGCTCTATGCACTTCCCTTTGTGCTTTGCCTATGAGCTCCATTTGCTCATGAATAGTTTCAATGTATTCCATTGGTCCGTTATTGATTGGCCAATGTGGGTCCACAAAACTCTTCTGATCTCAGCCACCACTTTGTCAAGGGTGAGCTCTTTCTCCAGCTCTTTTATCCTTTCCTTGAGAGTTTTTATTTCTCTCCCTTTCTCAGCCACATTCTTCTTTGATTTATCATACTTCTCATTTAGCTTGGCCAACTCATCCTTGGCCCCATTCAATTTTGTCATCTGGGCTTCTAGGGCCTAGACCTCTTTCAACAATTTCTGCATGTCCAGGCTCAGAGCCTGCTTTGTAGACGGTGCTGGTGTTATTGTTGAAGGTGATGGTGTTGCTGTTGCTGTTGAAGGTGTTGTTGCTGCTGCTTCTGTGGGAGGAGGAGTGGTATTTGGAGGCTCCTCAAGGTTTATAACCTCTGGAGGGGGCTGAGAAGTCTGGCCTCCCTCATTCTGCTGCAAGACTGCCTACAGTGCAGCCTCTGTGTCTTCTAGCCTCCCTTCAGTCTACACTAGTTGCTTGTGCAGTGCTACCAACAATGTAGCTATCTCTTGTTCTTACTTCTGCTGGGCAACCTCATCTGTTTGGGGGTGAATGGTTGCTGGGAGCTTTACCTTCTTTCTCAGGGCTGCAAGGTCTGCATCTCTTATTTTTAGCAGCGTCTGTATGGCCTTTGGATCCTTAGGGTCATGCCCCAGCTCTATAATTATATCTTCCAAAGACTTGATCCTGTTGTCTTTGCCCAGGGAGGATGCTTTCTCCAACTCCAGTTGGGCAGATGTATTGTTTAGGCTATTTTCCAGCCTTTTTGCCAACATTGCTTTTTCTGCCAATGTTGCATAGACCATTTCACCCGTTTGCTTATGAAGTTCTATTTGGTCCATGGGGTGAATGTCTTTTGCAAGAACCTCCAGGTTGGTTCTTATGTAGTCTGCAGCTGACTGTGCCTGCACCATGGTGGGCATGAAATGACTCATGGTCATTTTTCCTTCTGAAATGTCATAGGCTGACATAAGCCTCTGCTGATTTGTAGGGGCCATATTTAGCAACTGATTGTAGATTTGGAGCCTGAGTGGCTCATTTCTTCTCTTGATATCAGTAAACTGTTGCTTGATGCTTACCTCTGCTTTCCTTTGATGACTTGAGGAGCTGACCTCTCCTCCAAGATTTCTCTCTTGTTCCTGCTGAAAGGAACTAGCAGATACCTCCATGCTTGGTGGGCCCATTATCACCGATTGCCCCATAGGCATTTCTTCCTCAGAGAGGGGATTTAATCTCTGCCTTTTCTCCCCTTGGTTTGTGGACGTGGTAAGGGCGGTCTCCTGTTCTCTGTCCCTTTTCTTTCCTTTTTCCACCTTTTGTGGAGTTTGGAGCACTGAGGTCTCCACCATCTTCTCTTGCCCAGAAGGCATGTTCTCTTGAGCCTGTTGCTCAGTAGGTGCTGGGGCTTCAGCCATTTGTTCTTTCTGCATAGGCTGCCCCTCTTCTTGGGTCTCTTCTTGCTGTTCTTGTTGTTGTTGTTGTTCTTTTTCTGTTTGTTGTTCTGTTTGTTGCTCTGTTGTAGGAGGTGGATGTTCCTTCTCCACCTGCTTGCCCTTACCTTTATTTGTTTCCTGTTGGGCGATTTCGGCTACCTGCTGCTGGGCTGTGGAAGATGAGGCCGCTGCTCCAATTTTCCTCTGACAGGCGGAAGAGACCTTCCCACAATATTCCAAGTCAGCCTCTTTCTCAAGATTGCTTGTTTCTCTTCTTAACATTTCTTCTTTACCAATTGGCTCCTCTAAGGTGCCTTCTTTCCAGCTTAGGGCATTGGAATACTTTTCAATGTGAGGCAGTTTCACGTGAACATAGCCACCCAATTTGTACTTTATTATCCTAAGGGAAATAAAGTGATTAGGGTCATAAGGAACCCACTTGAAACTGGTTTGAAGTCTGAGGGTTTCTAGAATCCTATCAGCTTCCTTTCATCCTTCCTCCTTCTTATTGTACAAGAAGGGGCCCAGCTGATTCCTCACCTTTAGTTGCACCTTCCTATTTTTACTTTGGAAATGGACAAAGTCAGCATTTCCAAACTGCCTGAAGTACTCTAGGGCAAAGAGTCTCATAGGGACATATTTTGGCAGGCTATAGGGATTCAGCTCACAGCCATATACTCTGATTACTGTATGGTGTTGGTACAAGTACCAATCACCAATGTTGTATGCCTTTGAGAGTTGAAGAATTCTCTGCATTTCATCTGTCAATCTTGAAGGAGGGACACCCAACAACAAGGTCATAGCTGGATGAAGGAAAAGATCAATAAATTCATAGTAGGTGTAAGGTGACTAAGGTAGAAGGTGGCAAACTGAAGACCAATACACAGCCGACCTTGGGCTTCCCTGGGCATCTAGCTTTTTTAGAGGGACAGGGAAGGCATCAGGCTGATAGAACAAGAATAAATGATATATGTACCTGGTGTATTTAAACACCTTTTCCCTCTCCAGATTCATTAATTGCTCATGAATCTTATTGGCAATAAAAGTAGAAAATTCATAATATACAGCAGGAGGCATCCCTGGGGAGAAAATGGATAGCATTTCCATAATGGTTTCATCCACATCCTCATATGTCCCATCACCCAGGATGTAACTGATCAAATCTACCATCATTTCGCCCAGCTCATTAAGATATGGATATGCTATAGGAAGGGCAGTGGTCATGGATTGATATTGAGGCTGAATAAACAATTGATTAACCCTGGCAATCTGATCACTGGACAACTTGCCCCCTTTTGTTATCAGATCATGGATGGAGAGAGGAGTTAGGGGTTTTATGGTGTGGAAGTGGAGCATTTCACTGATGGCCTCAGGGGCGATATGGAACAATACTGAGCCTGAGGGGATGAGGATGACTCTCGGATAGGGGTCATAGCTCGACATGCATTGTTTTATCAAGTCTGGGAGGACATTGACTTGAGGGAGGTTGTAAATGGGTATGTGGGAATCCCAAATTCCTAAGGTGTCAGCCCCACTGAGATGTTGGCCTTAATCATTCATCAGGTGAATATTGAACTTGGCTGTCATGGGCATGGAGTCTAACATCTGGTAATCTTTATCACCTAGGGCTTTCCACTCTAGCTCTCTGTGTGGGGCATTCAGTGGTTGAACATTCAGGACTATTGGTGTCTCCATGGATAAGCAGTAGTTATGACTTGGTTCTGAACTGGTTTTAGCGGGCAAGAGGCCACAGAGGTCTAATTTTGCAGAAGTGAAGCCAATTGTAAGGGTAAATGAGGCAACTGTGGTGACAATGGTACAGGATGCACAATAAGAGTTAATTGAGGGATTGCAGGAGCATGGCAACTCTGTTTCTTTGTGAATTATGCCCCTTTAGGTTTACAGTCCATGAATGCACGGACAGAGTGGGAATTTGGGGAAGGGTGACTGTATATGAGTTCAGCAGGTGAAATTCAGCCCTGCACCTGTGAGGAATACGTTTTTTCTGGGGATTTGCTAGTGAAAACAGGTTGTTTTACTCTTGTGAATTAGTTCCGGAGAAATATGGATATAACTTAGCTCTGAAGGGTTGTTCTGGGTAAATACCTGGTGAATTGTCGGCAATGGTGACAAATACAGGCGGGTTGTAGGCGGCGACGCTCTTCAGGTCGATTTCAGCAGGTTGGCGGTAGATGGACGTAATTTTCATGCAGAGGAGAGCAATAGTTCTTTCAGCGAAAAAAGAGAAAAAACGCGAAAATCGGCTAAAATATGGACTTTTGGGTCATTGGCGTGCTTTTTGGATGACGTTAGCATGACATCATCAGGTGGGGTCAGGGTCAGGTGACGTTGCAGTCTGTGAGTGGTCCACGGGGATTGCGTAGGTGGCGGACACATAGGATCTCTGGCGGTTGGGGTGCTGACAGGGCGCCAAGTGGAAGTGACGTGGGCGGGTCGTGGCGCTCACGTGGGCAGGCGGTATGGCATAGTAGTATGCGGGTTTTCTCGGAGCGCCCTCTGTACGGTCGCAGTTTTGTCAGAGGGCGCTCCGAGAGAGTCTGGGGGGTGGCGCGTGGTGGAGGCCTGACGTCACCCTCTTACAGTTTCTCGGAAGGTATCCTTCGGACGCGGATGCCCATCCGATATCATGTGGGCCATCAGATGGGAGGGCCCAGATCCGACGGTCGACGGATCGATAACATGTGCAAGCAATACATAGTACGGGGAGGAATAAAATATGATTATTTCTTTATTTCGCACCTGGCGGAAACTTTGGAAAAGTGGGTTTTTTTGGGTTTTTTGCAGCGTTTCGGGTTAAATGGGTATTTACGAAGGTTTTATTTTACAAAGTGGGTTTAGGCTATTAATCCGAGCAAATCTCGGATTAATCCCAGGATTAATTCTTTGGCGCTCTTTGGGTTGTGCTTAAATGTTTCAGCACTGGAAAACCTTCAAAGTCACACATAGAGCTATAATGCTCGGGGAAGGGGATACATAGATTTTTGGGTTTTTTGCCAAGTTTTACATAGTAATAGGGGGAATAGGGGGTATAAGGAGTTACATAATGATAGGTTGGTAGTTAATATGGATGAAGAAGGGGGTGGATGAGGGAGGTAGAATACTAAGTCCTTTATATGAAATTAACTTAGTTTGGGGAAGTAGATCAAAATGAAAATAATTTTGCACAAGAAATGTGGCTATTAAAGAAACTAGAACCAACAGAATACTTTGATTTTCTTTGTGTACATGGGTGGAATAGGGATGTAAGTTATGAATGTGATAGGGGGTGATTTGGAAGTTAGACATGCTCCATTAGGCTTCTGCAAGACTGGTGCAAATAGGCCATTTGTACTGGCACCCTGTTTTTACCTTTTCTTTAGGCCAGTGCAAGGCCATGAACCAAAATTTCTGCAACCCCCTCTACCTACCCACTCTATTTCCTAGCATTTTTTGTTACTCCAAGGAGGGTGCACTTAGATTTGCAAACCCTTTTGTGGCTTTTCTTTTCCTTTGGCTTTCTTTTGATTTTCTATCTAAAGCTACCCTTATTGCTTCCAAGGTCCTAGATTAAACAGTTGAGAACCTTCTTTCACTACCTATCTACTTTACCTGCCAAGATTGAGCTATTTGGACAGGTTTCTTTCTCTAATCTATAACAAAAATTGAAACATGGCATGACCCAACTTAGGCTGTTGGGTCACCCATCCAGAAATAGGGCACCATCAATCAAAACAAGTATACTTCCTCCACAAGAATATGAGATCTTTGCATCACCAAAGTAGATCATATTGGCACTTCCCTTGCCAATCATGAAAAATGAAACCTATTGGTATAGGTATCTAACATAGAGGTTTTGGTGGTATATCCTATTATATAAAGATAACAATTCTTCTCACATTCAGCTTCATAAGATCAACCCCCTTAATAAGTACATGTGGATCGAACATTCTAATTCTAACACCAATAATAATTTTTTTACAATTTATTATTTTTCCCCTAACAATTCTAGCTCCTATAAGAAAAACAACTTATAATTTCCCCTTCAACAACTTAGAATAGGATATCCACAATCTAAGGAGTGAAGGTGATATCCTTTTTCTTGGGGACTTCATTGTTATAATTATTAATAACCAAGCTACTCTCCTATTCAATAACACTAACCCTAACCCCTTATGGATAGATGAGGATTATGACTTAGTTAATAGATTCAAAAGAAAATATGAAGACACAATCAAGAACCTATTTGGAATGGAGATTATAAAGCTTTGCATTTCTTCAGACCTGATTATTTGTAATGGAATTAATAAGTGGTCTACCTCTCACCATATAACATGCATTTATGAGTGGGGCAGTAATGTTGTGGATTTTGGAATATAACACCCCCATGTTCTCAACTGTATGGTGGAGTTTGACATCATAAATGACCGTGAGCCTGATTTTTACCATAGACGCTTATCCCTAACCCTAAATCTTGACTTACACATCAACCACACGTAGAAGAATTGTTATAGTTAGAGGCACTTTTGTTTTGAAAAAAGTAAAATAGATATCTTCTTACAAGATTTAAAGAGGTATCTTGGTTTCCTAACCTATAACAATAACATTGATCTCATCTACCACACTTTCCAATACTATTAACAAATTCTCTACCAAAGTGTCATATAAAAACAATAAAATAACTTCCAAGCCTTGGTATGGCAATAATTGTAAAATTGTCATAGAAACGATTAGAGTTGCTCATAATGAAACAAAAAAGCTTGAAAAAATAAGTATGTATGCAGTTCCTTCTCAAAAATAAGAAAATGCCTTGTATTATTAAAAGGAAAGAGCATATTCTCCACCTTTCTAAAGTTGTGCCTAGAAATTTTGGAGTGATATACTTGTTCAAAAAATAAAATAAAATAACTCAATCCTCATCAAGGACTGGGATTCTTATCTTAAGAATCTTTATAACTCTTTGGACACCTTGGGAAGAATATTAAACACTCCTAAAGTGGAGTATATTTTCTCTTTGGAAAATGTGGAGTTTAGGATTAAGAAACTCATTGATGGGAAATTTAGGGATATTGAAGGCCACCAAGCTAAAATTTTAAAAATGGGAAGATCTATCCTCATCCCTCATATTCACAAGTTGCTTAATCTAGGAATATTACAAGGCTTCCATAAGCCTTAGACTCAAAGCTTGATTGTGCCTATCTTTAAAAGTGGGGATAAAAACAATCCCTCTAATTACATGACCATTATGATCAACCACATCTTAGCCAAACTCCATGGACTCATTTTGGAAAATAAGGTCATCATATGGCTTGAAATTCATGGTAAAAGAGCTAAAGGGAAAGCTAGTTTTAGAAGATAGATCAGTCAACTATTGACCATCTTGTCACTCTTAGGATTATTGTTGAGGAATGTCGTAGTAGTAAAACTAATATCTTTTATTGTTTTGTTGACTTTTGAAAATATTTTGACATGGTTCCTTACGATAAGTTATGGAAAAGAGTTGAAGAGATAATGGTTCCTCGTGGGTTGAGGGTTGTTTTGATTCGACTATACGAGAACATTATTGCCAAGATTAATATCACCAAGGGTTAGACTAAAGAAATTAAATGCAATACCAATGTTAAGAAATGGTGTCCCCTATCACCTATCATTTTATGTATTTACATTGATAAGCTAAAAGAATATTTGGAGGATACAAGATGCTTTGACCCCAAGCTCATTAGTATGGTCATTAATCTTCTCCTTTATGCTGACAATATTATTCTAATAGCTAGAATCCATGAGGATATCGATAAACAACTTAAAAGCCTCCATGATTTATGCTCCAAGATGGGTATGAATGTTGATACTGACAAGACTAAAATCCAAAAATATCAACCATTACAATCTGATCTATGATAATAAATACTTGAAGGAGTTTTATTCATACAAATATTTAAGTATATTTATCATCAAATCAACTAGAATTATAGCATTGAGAATAGGATTATTGGTGGCTAGAAATATTATTATAAACTTGAAAATAATTGCAAGACAACTAAGATCTAGGTCTGGATTAAAAAAATGGTCCTCTTTGAGACTCTCGTCACCATGTAATTTTAAATGTATGTGAGGTTTGGGGTTACAGTATATCTACATAATCATGGAGGAATATTGAGTTGATCCAAAAGCAATTTATAACCTACAACCTCAAGATTAAAGGTAATACTCCCTATCCTATCCTTTTAACTGAAGCTAGCCTTTCCAGTATTGAAATCTTTGCTATTTTTCTCTTTCTGATGTATAAGAAGAAGCTTTACAACATGGAAACCAATAGGTTCCCCAATATTGCTTCTAAATTTAGCCAAACCCCCCACCTCTAGCCCAAGCATGGTTGGGACAAGTATGCCCAGTCGTAGATCGACTATTGGGGGTTAAATGAGGAGATCAGCTTAGAGGGTAAAGATAATATTAAAAATACTATTACTTCCAAATTTAAGGACAAATTGGGGGGTACCACGGAGAGAGAGGGGAAAAGGAAGCTATGGTATTATAAGGAGGTGATCAACCCCACTCTCGCTAGCTAGAATTAACTCTTTTTCTTGACCAATGTGTTAACACTCAGGTTCTTCCCTTTGACTCCCAAGGGAATACGGCCGAAGTAACTACTAACCAATATTTGGACTACAACTTCTAGCCAAGCTGTAATCAGAGAGGGCTCTCTCTTTATGATTTGTCACTGTTCTAATGGAGTTTTTAGGCTAGTTATGAAGTGAATGTTTGATTGTCTTTTATGTTTGGTTGGGAGGATGATTCTGATATCTTTTAGAGTGTTCTCTGCAGGTGAAACTAATCCATTGGGCAATGGGGTCTGTAGCTGTTGTTTCCTTGAGGTCTATTACTTAGGATCAATTACTTGAATTCCTAAAACAAATAGATTACTGTGGTGATATGGTGTGAAAGGTAGCACTTAAGAATTACTCTTTCGTTACCATAACTGAAGAAAACATATGAAATAGCTTAGATTGAGCTCAGGGTAATCAATGATTAATTCCTAAGACTATTCTTTTTCCTTGCTACTTAGATATTGAGTACATGGAAACATGAAAGATATATGAAAGTATAATGAACATATATATAACAGAGAGCAACAAGAAAACTTATTGAGCCATGGAATACACAGGAATCCTGCAACTTTCAGCCATACACCAGCCAGACATTAGAAACACAATGCTTTTGGAAATCCCATCATCCTTTGTATTAGTTGTCTGAAGATTTACAATAGAGGAGTAACAGAATAGATATCAAGAGATTTCTTACATCCGGATTCCAACCCCTGCTAACAAATGCGAAGGGAAATATATAGAAGTCTATTACAAAATATCTGAGGCATTGAGTCATCTGAGAGAGGAAATATCTTCTTTTACTCGTTCAGGGCTTGCAGATGAGAAGTTATTACAATCTTGAATGAGTTATAAAGGCTCTTTAACTCCTGTCAGAGCAATTTTGACCTTTGGGGCTCACGGAGTCGGTTGAGCGCTTGCCATAACTGCTGAATGACGTGGCTGTGCAGCTGTAACTTTCTGTGTCTTCTCGGCCCTGCCACCTGTGACTGCTGATACTGCTGTTGTGGCCTAAGTACCTGTGCTGAGTTGGCTCAGCCTCTGTCTTCATACCTGCTAATGTGTCTTTGTCCTGCCGTGTATGAGATTCAAATTGTTTGTTGAAGAAAAACCGCGATTACTGACTTTGGTTCAACAGTAATCGTATAAATTCCTCCCATGTATCTGATGAAGGCAACTGATGTTTCAAAATTGACCCTATGGTCTCATCAGCCACTGTATACTTATAGAAGTGAGGGGGCTCATCAAATAAATGTGCAACTTCATTTCTAATAAAAAATAAATTATCTACTCTATCAAAAAGAATTTTCCCTGTTACTGGGCCTGCCTCTACAGATGTACTAGGCGCCTCTGTAATCTGTGTTGCTGCAAAATTGCTTACTCTCTTAACATATTTCTCATGGGAGAGTAATTTTCCTGAAGGATCTAATATGCTGGGGAGCCCCCTGTCCTGCAAGGCCAGGAACCTGTTCTGAAATTGGTTGATATCAGCTTGCATATCCTGGATTCTTCTGTCCAGGGTCTGAATCAGGTTTCTCATTGTCAGGACTCTTTTGATTAAGGAGATAGTCTCAGTCCTGTTTCCAATCCCCATTCTTACCAGCTGGGAACTCATTCTGTAGTTCAGCACTTCTATCATCTTGGGGGCAATCTCAGGCATATTGCCTAGAGATGCCCTTGCCCTCTGCATTTCTTTTCGTGCTCTACCTATGAGTGCCACTTGCTCATATATGGCCTCAATATATTCCCACTGGTTTGTTATTGACTGGCCAATGGTGGTCGAGATGACCCTTTTGAGCTCTGTTGTGACTTTATCCAATGTGAGCTCTTTTTCTAGCTCAGCAATCCTCTTTTTCACGGCCTTTACCTCCCTTTCCCTCTCAGCCACATTTTTCTTTGATTTGTCATATTTCTCATTTATTTTTGCCAGGCTGTCCTGGGCTTGGCTGAGCTCAGACATCTGGGACTCCAGTACCTGTATTTCTTTCCTCAACTTCTGCATGTCCAGGCTTTCAGCCTGCTCTGTTGTTGGTGCTGAGGCGGTTGGTGCTGTGGTAGTTGGAGCTTCTAGCTGCACTTGTTGGCTGGGAGGAGCAGTGCCTTGAGGGGTTTCCTCAAGATTTATTGTTCCTGGAGGTGGCTGTGAGGATTGCCCTGCCTCCTTCTGTTGCAATGCTGCTTCCAATGTAGCTTCTGATTCCTGCAACTTTTCTTGTGTTTGGATGAGCTCCTTGTATAATGTCATTAGTAAGGAAGCTGCATCCTTTTCTTTCCTCTGTTGGGCAACCTCATCCGTTTGTGGGTGGAGAGTTGGTGGGATTTTCAATTTCTTCTTTATTGCTGCCATATCAGCATCCCTCAGCTTGAGGACTTGTTGTACAGCCTTAACATCATTGGGGTCATGCCCAAACTCTATTATTATTTCCTCTAAGGCTTTAATCTTGTTATCCTTAGCTTGAGGGGAAGCCTTCTCCAACTCAAGTTGTGCTGCAGTATTGTTCAGGCTATTCTGCAGCCTGTAGTTGACTAAGGTCTTATCTGCCAAGGTGGCATAGACCATCTCACCCGTCTGTTTGTGGAGCTCAATCTGATCCATCGCGTGGATGTCTTTTGACAGGACCTCCAGATTGGTCCTGATGTAGTCTGCAGCTGTTTGTGCTTGCTGCACTGTTGGAGTGAAGTGGCTCATTGTCATCTTTCCTTCTTGCACATCAAATGCAGACATGAGCCTCTGTTGGTTTGCAGGTGCCATGTTTAGCAGGTGATTGTAGAGCCGAATCTTTATTGGCTCACTCCTTCTTTTGTCATCTTTGAACTGTTGTTTTATGCTTGCACCTATTCCCTGTTGCTGCCCTGAGGAGCTCACTTCTCCCAATGCTGCCCTGTCTTGCTCCTGTTGCAAGGAGCTGCAAGGAGCAACTGCTGCTGCTTGAGGCTTTGGGAGAGCAAGTACCTGAGAAGGACATTCTAAGTCAACCATCTTTAACAAATGCCTTCTAGCTCTTTCAACTAGCTCTTCTTGAGTCACAGGCTCTTCTAGTGTGTTTCTTCTCCACTTTGGTTGGTTGGCATGTCTTTGAATGTGGAGCATGCTCTCATGCTCATAGCTAGAGAGCTTGCATTTCTGCCTTTTCAAGGATATTAAAGGTTATTTGGGCGTCATAAGGCTTCCAAGGAAAAGCTTTGTTTTAGGCCAAGGCCTTTCTAGCATCCTGTCTTGCCTCTTCCATCCTTCTCTTTTGTTTATATTAAAGTGGCCAGTTGGTTTCT
>APFE031407211.1:55485-77964 GCA_000404065.3 Pinus taeda
GAGGGGTCTGGAGGACAGAGGAATCAACCCTAGAGTCTTGCCTCGGAGGTGCCACTGGCGCTGTTTGTTCTTGGGTAGCCATCTGGGCCTCTCCTTTTTGCTTTTCCTGACCCTGTTGGTCTGCTTGTTGCTGTTCCTGCTGGGGCTGCTGTTGTTGATCCTATTGGCCTTGTGGTTCTTCCATGATCTTTTCCTTGCCTTTGCTCTGTCCTGTGGTTTGCACTACCTCCTTCTGTGTTGCAGAAGATGATGCAACTGCTACTGCTTGAGGCTTTGGGAGAGCAAGTACCTGAGAAGGACATTCTAAGTCAGCGATCTTTAACAAATGCCTTCTAGCTCTTTCAACTAGCTCTTCTTGAGTCACAGGCTCTTCTAGTGTGTTTCTTCTCCACTTTGGTTGGTTGGCATGTCTTTGAATGTGGAGCATGCTCTCATGCTCATAGCTAGAGAGCTTGCATTTCTACCTTTTCAAGGATATAAAATTATTTGGGTCATAAGGCTTCCGAAGGAAGCTTTGTTTTAGGCCAAGGCCTTCTAGCATCCTATCTGCCTCTTTCCATCCTTCTCTTTTGTTTAGGATAAAGTGGCCAAGTTGGTTTCTCACTTTGAGCTGTGCCTTTTTACCCCTCCCTGCAAAGTGCACCTGATCGGCATTGCCAAATTGCCTGAAATATTCCAAGGCAAAGAGTCTCATAGGCACATACCTGGGCAATTTGTATGGGCGCAGCTCACACCCATATATTCTGATCACAGTGAAGTGCTGGTAGAAGTACCAATCCCCTATACTGTAGGCGCTGGATAGCTGCAGAATCCTCTGCATCTCATCAGAAGTCTTGGAGGGGGTGAGGTCACAAAGAGGGACATAGCTGGATGGATGAATAAGTCTATGAACTCAGAGTATGTGTATGGAGAGTATGTGAGGATGTGGAAGACTAAGGTCCAGTATACCACTGACCTAGGGTTGCCTGTTGCATCAGTTCTCTTGATCTCAAAGGAGAACTTCTCATGTTGGTGGTACAAAATGAGATGATAAATGTATGAGGTGTATCTGAACACCTTCTCTCTGGACAAGTGTAGAAATTGCTCATGTATTTTGTCTGAGATATATGTAGCATAATCATAACAACTGGGGGTCTTACCGGGGGAAAACATTGTCATCATCACTAATACAGTTTCCTCAATAAACTCCATTGATTTGTATCCCAAAACTGAGCTTATCATGTATGCCAGGTCCAGATCCAGCTGATTTAGGTAGCCATAAAAAATGGGAGGGTGTAGCATTGTGTCAGAGTTTGTGATAAACAATTGATTCAGCTTTCGGATCTGTGCTTCTGTTAGTACCTTGGCTCCTTGGTTGATCAGGTCCAGCAGGGACAAGGGAACCAACTTCTTCTGGGTTTTGAACTGGAGCATTTCCCTTATGGCCTCAGGGGTTGTATAGAACACTACTGCACCTTCAGGGTTGAGCACAGCCCTCTGCATGGGGTCATAGCAGACAGCACATAAGTGAATTAGGTCAGGGAACTGGTTGACCTGAGGTAGCTTGAAGATTGGGAGGGAGGACTCCCAAATTCCTAGAATATCTATTCCATATCTATGTCTGGATCTGAGCTCGTTTAACAGATGAATGTGGAACGTGCATTTGGATGGGCTGTCCTCTGAGATTTGGTAATCAAGGTCTGCCAAATCCTGCCACTCCAGATCTCTCTGGGGAGCATTCAGGGGAGTAACATTGAGGGCTACTGATGCCTTAGGAGTATCCATGCTTGCTTGAATGCTTATTGATAAATAAAGAACGTGTTATCTGAGAAAGAAGATTTTCAGGGGAATGCACGGTTGCAGAAGAGGTTTACAGCTATTGAAATACTGTTTGGCACTCTGTGAAGGTTATTCACCGTGTTTAGCAGACCTCTTTTGATAATTCAGGAGCAGGTTATGTGCTATGGTTCACGACTGCGCGAATAGAAAAGGGTTTTCCCTAAAATTTCTAGTGTGAAATGGCTCTGCCAGTGCAATTCGACCATTGATTCTCTGAGGGGGAGCTGGATATGTCAGGTTTTGTGGTGAATTCTTAAGCTCCCGCCGTGTTGAGGTAATTTTTACAATTTACTGTGAATAAACCAGGTTGCAAGGAGGTAGACAGGCAAATACCTGTTTGACAAGTTGTTCAGGACGAAACAACAGTTGGGTTCGCGCTTTGAACTTCTGTGGATGGTCCAGAGTTGGTTAGCGAATTGTTCGTCGTAATGTGCATGCAGAGAGAGCAGAGCTGCTTTTTATGAAAAATGATAAAAAAACACGAAAAATCGTCAAAATATGCCTTTTTGGCTTATTGGCGCGCTTTTTGAGTGACGTCAGCATGACGTCAGCAAGTGGGTCCAGGTCGGATGACGTAAGCAGGATGTCATCAGGTGATGTGGCGGCCTGAGACCGGTCCACGGGGGCGATGAGGTGGCGGCCAGGTGGACGAATGGAGGGTAGTGTACGCGGTCGTGGCGTTGATGTAGGCGACAACAGGATGGTGATGCGGACGGACAGGTGTCGCCATATCGGGCCCCCTCCTGTACGGCAAGGAATCTGTCAGAGGGGGCTCCGACGGAGTTTGGGAGCTACGCGTGTCCCCGCGTGACATCATTGTCTGACAGATATCGGACGATATCTGTCGGACATCGGGGGCCTTCCGAAATGCACGAGAACTGTTGGATTGCAGGCGCGCGATCTGACGGTTGTCGGGCAGGGAATCTGCATGAAGGATAAATTCAATAGTTTTTAACGGTCGGACGTCGGGCCTCTCCGAAATTCCAGTTGGCCATAGATCTGGCAAGGCCGCGATCGGATGGATATCGGGCCAGTAAGCTGCATGGCGGATAATGTTAATGAGCGGTTTAAAATAATAATATTTATCGGCAAGTGCGCATGGCGGGACCCTTCAGTTTATGAATGATTTTCAATAGTTTTTAATGATTTTCTTTAATAAAATCATATTTTCCTGACGACATTAGGAAAAGGCAAAAACAAAGATTTTTCATGCAATTTTTCACACAAGGCATATGAAGGTAAAACTTAGGATAAGCGGGTTTTGATGGATTTATATGGAAAAAGGCGCATATTGGCTCCCGACCTTAGGATAAGGCGGGGAAGGTAGGTTTCATCACATTTTTTGCCTTTTAGTGGTATAAGGGTGCTCAAAAGGGTTTCTCCAAGGCTTTTTAGGCAAAACTGGAAAGTTGACTAGGTAGATAGGCTCAGATGGAGACAAGGGGTTAGACTTGGGTTCTTGACCTTAACCAGATGTTAATTCAATGCCCTGGGAGTGGAAATTATGGCTATAATGCCAAGGAGGGGATATTTATACATTTTTTGGGGTTTATACACCATGGTGTTATAATAATAGGGGAGGTGAAGTATAGGGAGCTAGATAATAGAGTTAGAGGTTAATGAGGGGGGGGAAATGTGACTGAAGACCAATACTACTAAGTTTTCTTGAAAACAACTTAGTGTAAAGAGTAGATCAAAATGAAAAGAACTTTACACAAGAAATGTGGCTTCTAAAGGCCATAAGAACCCACATAAAGCTTTGAGTATCCCTTATGATCATACCTGGTGTAGGGGTGTTAGTTATGAGTGGTACACAAAGGGAGAGAGGGGAGTTAGACATGCTCCACTGTGTTGTTTTGCCTGTACTTTCTTAGCAAGGTTGATCTTGGGAGGAACATCATTTCTGCAACCCCATCTACCTACCCAACTATTTTTCCTAGCATTTTTATTTCTTCTTGGTGGGTGCACTTGGACTTGCAAACCCCTTGAGTGCCTTTTCTTTTTCATTGGCTTTTTGCATTTACTTTCCTATCTAGCACTACCCTTATTTCTCCCAAGGCCCCAGATTAAGCAGTTGGGAACCTCATTTTCTCTGCCTAACTACTGATCTGCCAAGATTAAACAGTTTGGACAGATTTCTTTCTCTATTCTACAACATAAATTGAAAACATGGCATGACCCAGATTAGACTGTTGAGTCATCCATAAAAATTTTAATAGGCCTGAAGGCATGTACACACCTTGTTTTCTTTTGCAAATATGGAACCTTTGTAGCAGCAAAGTGGAGCATATTTGGCACTTGAATTTTCCAATCATGAAAAATGAAACCTATTGGTATAGGTATCCAACACAATGCTAAGA
The DNA here is from genome assembly GCA_000404065.3 of Pinus taeda. Lineage (NCBI taxonomy): Eukaryota > Viridiplantae > Streptophyta > Pinopsida > Pinales > Pinaceae > Pinus > Pinus taeda. The sequence continues at coordinate 59,664 of APFE031407211.1, forward strand.
AGAAAATGAACACTGAAAAGATAAAAAATAGCTACCATGAGCTTCAAAGTGAAATCGGGCATTGGTTTACCCCAAAACACCTTCGGATGAAAGAATTGATCAACTATGCAATACTAAGAGGGTTGAATATGAAAAGAACTTTCTCTTATATTGCTTGACTCTTCCTCATATTCGTTCCATTTTCCAAAACATTTTCTACACTACCAACCTTCTTGACATGTTTAATTAGAAAAACAATAGTGATCTAGGAACACTTCACTCCCTCCTCTTCAATAATAGAAATAAAATATTAGAAATTCTCAATTAATCTCTTTCTTTCTTAAGGTCTAATAGACCTCATCAGTCTCACTGGATGTCAATCATCATCATCATTTATTCTTATTAATAATTTAATATAGTAATTTAATTAATATTATTGACCTATATTATTACCCCATATCATTGATTTTTGATATTTATTCCTTGGTCTCACGATTATTATGTATTTATTGAATATTATTATTATTTAAATTATTGTATATTTAACCCTTAATATTATTAACTACAATTTATTTGACTTAGGACCTATATTTATTATTAGTATTTTATAATAATTTAATAATATTTATTATAATAATTTATTTTTTATTTCCTAATGGCTATTTTCTCTCACCTTTGACCTAATCATTTATTTGTTATTTTATTTATCAGAATGGCTATTTTCTTTGACCTTTGACCTAATCTTTAGGCTAGCAGGAATTCTCGCCCCCTTTTTTATTCACCCTATCAGAGCATATTGTCATTACTATGAACCACATTAGTTAGTTCAAAGAAAACAATCTAAAATATTTATGTGATAGATCCATGAGATATATCTCTAAATAACTCTACTCACAAAAGCCTCCATTCCCATAAAGTTATATGTTAACTAATCTATGTTGATATCAGCTTGACATATATCTTCATATAAAATTTGTAAGAGTCTAATATTTTGCAATTATTTCCTTATACTTGATGTAACAGCCCTCATTAAAAATACATGTAAAAGAAATATAAGGTCACAGTCATGGGACACATATTCGAAGATAAATGGTTGGAAAAACATCTGAGTGGATGTTCATTCGATTTATTATGGCTAAGGAAATTGGCAAACACAATGGCAAAGGCTTTAGAAAGGCATGAGGCATTTATTGGAATTTATTTATGAAAATAAAGGAAATTAGGAGAAAAGGAAGGTGAAAGGTCACATTTTGCATGTGAGGAGGAAATTGAAGAAATAGAGGCCTCATTGATAAAAAGGCTTCTAAGGAGCAATTGGTAGAATTTTGTCAGTTCATTTTTGGAGCTCTCTCTCTATTCTCTCTCTCTCTCATACTCATGGACACTTAGATTTTCCTCGGAGCACTCTTGGAGACAAATACATACTTGGATTTTTGGATAAAGAAGGAAAGGAAGAGTAGGAAAGTGCAAGAGGACAATGGGAAAGGCAACAACAACATGTTTTTCTTGCAGGTTCCGACTTGCATGTATGTTTTCGCCACTAGTTTTGGCATGCATGTGATTTATTGGTCATGATTTGTAATTGGCATGGAGGATTTCATGGATTGATAGTTGATTTTCCTAGCCTTACCATTTCCAGGATAGCCATCCTATTGTGAGTTTATTTCATTGTTTTTCTACTTGGTTCTCATGTTTCCCTTAGCTTGGGTTAAGTTACTAGTTCTTGGAGCCTTGGTTGGACAAATGTTCTAGAGCCCTATAATAGCTTGGGTTAAGTTACTATTCATGGATCCTTGTTGGAAAAACACTTTGGAGCCCTTGGTGGGTTGAGTTACTAGTCTTGGAGCCTTGGCTAGAAAAACGCTTTGGAGCCCACTAATAGTTGTGGGCTGAGTTACTAGTCATGGAGCCTTGGTTGGAACAAATGCTCTAGAGCCCTGGAAGGATTGGGTAGAGACAAATATGGTGATGGTTAGTGATGTATAACCATGAGGTGGAATCATTGGTTGAGGGTTGAGGTGGGTTCGCCTCTAGAATCCCTAGATGGTCTTGATTGATGTGTTTTATTGGATCCCACATTCATGCTTGGAATATGGCTGGGGGTGATTGGCTGAGGAGAGACTTTGGTCATCCAATCCACTTTCGGGTGGAACGTAGTAGTCCCATATGAGGTTGGATTTTGCATCATTAATATGAGGTTATTTCTCCTTATTATTTCATGAGTATTATACTGTTTTATATGTGGATTGTAGGACTAATGTATCCTTGATATTTATGTTGTTACTATGTTGGTTATAAGTGTGTATTATGACAGTGATGATGTTTGACTCTCCTCATGTTTTTATTTGTAAATGAATGAACAGTGTATCTATGACCTAATAGATGATAATGCAACAAATTATATAAGGGAACAACACTTCTTAGCAATTCTTAGATGACTATGAGACCCCTATGCTAAGATCTATTGTTTAAATATGTAGATTGAATTTTTGTGACATGTTTGATGAAATGCATGTCATGGCTAGTAGGGGTCTAGTCAAGTCCTTTTTCAATTAATTTCATTTGTATCATTTTTTGTTGTTATATTTCAATTTTGAAAGTGTCATTTAGCTAAGGGCAGGCTTTGGGCCTGAAAAAGTTACTCAAATCCTAGAGACGCAAGCACAACACTAGGCATAAAATTCCCTCGACGCATGCATACCCATGTTGTGGGAGCATCTCGAGCCTCCTAGATGCATGCTTTCCCATACCAAGGAGTGTCTAAGGGTTTAATGGTATAAAAACTCATTGGGACTGAGGGGTTGGTTACTTGAGTGGTTGGGATGGCTCTTGGGAGCTCTGTTTCTATTGTGGAAGGTCTATATGGTGTGTTTTTGTCGGTACCACTTCCTTAACTGACACATAGGAGTCAAATCATATCATAGTAACTTCTTGTCACATGTTTGCCCCGGTTGGCCAATTACTTGGGTAAATGAGGGAGGAGGGTGTTACATATTGGTATCAGAGCAGGTTGTTCTCTCTTTCTGTCATATCTAAAACCACAAAGTGGTACTAGAGGATGGTTCACACCTTGGACTGTATGGGCGGTGTGTTGGTCATGCATTCATGTTGGTTGTGTATGTCTTTCTTGTGTTGTAAGACCACCTGCTTGTTGCATTTTCATGGTGATTGATCATGCGTATAGTGATGTTGCCATGTGAAGGTTGATGGTGTTGTTGTTGGATGTGTCGTCATGAGTGTATGATTGTATATGCATTTCAGTATCTATATGTTGTTATGCATGAATTGTTATGGTGAAGGTTGTTATGCATGAGGTTATTGTGTGAACTTAGGTCATCATGATGTTGTTATTTATTATGATGCTAATGCATTGATTGAGATAGAGTAGGAGATGTAAACCATCAAAGTGAAGTTGTAGCATTGGACCTCAAGGCAAGAGCATGTCTTCATACAAGATTTTATGTTGGGCATGTAGGTATGTAGGTTAAGGATTGTTAGATGCATTATGTTTATGTGTATGCCTTTCATTCTATTGATGTTACAGTTACATACATAATAGATGCTAGTTGATTAGTGTAGTCATAAGCACATGTGTCGGATAGTCATGAGTGATAGTATCCTGTGGTTGTATGCATTGCTATTGTTGTTTTAGGTTAGGTAACTTGATGATTATGTTATATTTTTTTGATGAGTATGTTATATGTTAACTTGTTATTATTATATGATAGTTAACTTGGTGATTAGGTTATATGCTGTTGATGAGCATGATACATAACTTATTGTTGTTATATGTTAGTTAACTTGATGATTAAGTTTATTTCAAATAAGATCTTGATGTTATATGTATCATATTAATTTGGATTGGTTTATTAAAATGGCTAGGGATATGAATTTTAGGTATGAGTTAATATGTTGTGATATTATGTTATACCAATCTAGACAGATTGTGTGTTAGCCTCACTCTCTTAAAATCAATAATAAATCCAATTATTAAATTAAATTAAATCCAACTAGCTCTCCTAAATAAGTGTGTAAGTTGAGAAAATGTCTCAACCAAGTGAGTTTAAGATAGACGTACTATCTTAAGACCACTTGCTCATGTATTTAAATGTATTATTAAATTGTTTGAATAAGAGAGAATTACATGAACATGAGAGACCACATGATGGCCCTCTACCTTTTCCGCCAGTTTGTCTTTTGTGTGTTGTTGGTTTGATTCTTGTGTGTTAATTTGTTGTGAGTGTTTAATATGGCAGTGAGTTTCTTACATGTGGTATCAGAACTACGTGAGACCTGTGTGAGGCTGCAGACCTATATTGATTTCCTGAAAGCTACTCTGAGGGAAATGTGCATACCATGCATAGAAACTTGGGATGGGGAATTTTTGGATTCGCAACATTGCAGGTCTTTCCATTGCTTTTGAGGCCATGGAAAGACCAGAAGATTCAAATGTAATGGAATATATATCATTAATCTCATGGGTATGCAACCGTTGTTTTAGGCATACTAAACATTTTCGAAGGATTTGATATTCTGAAACCTGATAACAAGTGGAAGTGGGCTTCTATCGTTGTGATCGCTACATTGGGAGGAATTGGTTTCGTCTTGGAAATAGAAGCCTATACCGTTTCTACCCTCCTACGTATTTCAAAAAGCAGCTCAACATCTTCAAATAGTGCATGAAGGGGAAGTAAAGGGTGTGGTGTCCAGGAATAATTTGGAATTATCATCCATCCAAACTGCCTAACAAGATTAGCAACTGTTGAACTTTTTGGACAAGTACATAGAAATATAGTAATCCTCCGTTTTTTAATGTTGTTGGTTTGTACTACTACCAGCTCTAGTGTAGGTGGAATATTAAGATAGATAGAATAGCTCTTGCGATATATTCTTTGTTCAACAATATCTCCAATGGAATTTTGTTAAATTATTTCATGATCATGACTCTACCTGTGGTTGTGATTTTTGCATTTTATGGTGGAAACAATTTCTTGATTGTACTTGCCTGGTCTAGATTTGTATGTGAAATGATAGGTAGCCCAAATGTTGGTTAGTGTTTTCGTTTGATAATTTCTGAACTTTCTTTGCCATTCTCTGAAGACCCTGAGATCACTAGCCTTGAAGGCACACCAAAAATACAATGGAGGTGGAAGTGGTGTGCTTATATATAGGCCCCATTTTTCCTTTATATACAGTGATTCTAACTAAAGAATATTTGCAGGACAACTACTACCAACATGAGATTTCGTATTGTATAGTCTCCATTTTGCCTGCTTATACTCAGATTCTAACATAAGAATATTTGCGTGAAACTTAGGTTCCAGTGCGCTCCTCAATTTGATTAGTCCATGAGCTTCCTGCTTAGGCTACCACTTGCTGTTTGGATCCAAGTTGTCAGTATCATTATTATCTTTATTTATCTCCTGGGGCCACAGATGAATTTGCTGAGGCAATGCGTGGGACCGGCTGGAATATGAAAATGTTAGCTACCATCAACTCAATCAGCTGGAATGGGTTTGCAAAAACCACATTTTCTTCGACCACTGCAAAGATGCTAAACCAAAACCAAAGGAATGTAGGCTAAATCCATGGTATGAGTGTTGATGTCAAAGATTGAAGTTGCCACTGATTTGCAATTTGGTAAGTGGTTGTTCCTCATGTTCAATACGAGGACTATTGTACTTGCATTGCTCAGGGAGATATGGTAGCGAGGGGAAATTTGAAATCACTGGTTTTTTTATAGAGTCTAAGTTGTCTTTTGATGTGGATTATGAATTGATTTGTGAGTGAAATTGTAAACTATGTCCGCTTCTCCATTTTTTCTTTAAAAAAAAAAGAGGAAATTTGAAATGTTATCCAAAGTAATGTTTTACTTTGAGATAGCTTAAATTCATTTCAAAGTCAAAGTCAAAGTTAAATTGTAATTGAGAAGTCACAATGAAAAGTGAGAAAAGTGAGGGTTGATGTGAAAGAGAGGTAAAACATATATTAACTTTGACGCTAGAGCTTGGCATTATCATTGTTTTGTAGTCAACTTTTGCAGCCAATTTGACGCCAAGGAGTTCTCCATCTGTGCTTGAGACGCCTCACTGAAGCCATTGTCATGATGATGTATCTTGAAGATTAGTAAAAACATATCTTTTTTGTGGTGTTTGTGTCCTAGATCTACCCAAAATTGAATAACGGGATCTTAGGTACACTGTGTGTAATGAATGCATGTTCATGACTTGTGTTCAAATTATCTCTTTGTATTATGCTTAAACAACTACATGCACATAAGCAAGCTTAAGTATAAGAACGCTTAATCAAGCTTAAGTATAAGAACGCTTAATCAAGCTTAAGTACACAAGCACAAAGCATCACATCATCAAATTGATAAGATGATCTTCCAAGCAAGCACATTTCACATCATGTAATCATAGAAATCAAGTTAAGGAAGCTAAAAAGTCAAGAATTTCAAGCCAAGATGTCATTTCTGCATCAGCAACCAATCAATCTATCATCTACATCAAAAACATTTGTAGTCATTCAACAACAGTTTTTTGGCAACTGAACTTGCACCATTTTTTAATAAGCTCAATACAAAATTGTAACTTGAAAATCATAATTTGTAAGTTGAATTTTAATCAAAGTCAAATTTAGCTGAATTGTAAGGGTGCATTCTGAGTTGTAACCGACACCCTAATTTGAATTGTTAAGGTGAATACATTAAGTCAAGTAAGTCTTCAACTGAGTCATCAAGATTGAGCTTGTCATTTGTCTCTTGGGTGCATTTTCAACAGTGTTTGACACCCTTTTTTAAATCAACACATTCAGTGAGTACATTCAAGAAAGCACAAAGATTTTTTAATCAATCAAGTAAGTGCAAGCAAAGCAAGCGAGCATATCATTCATACAATCAAAACAAGTGAGCGTGTCAATCAAACAACCAATCAAGTGAGCATGTTAAAATCAAGTGTGAAAGTTCAAAGCATGACATCTACAACAAACGAGCCAACCTGAAGTTGATTGAAGCATTCACAAGGTGTCAGTGAAGCATTCAAGCAAAGTGATTGTCATCAAGCGAGCGTACAATTAGTAGTTCAAGCAAGTGTTTAAAAGCATCAACAATCAGAAAATAATACAAGTGAGCCTGTCATTTCACTAATCAACTCAGGTGCATAATTTTCAAGCATGACTTCTACACCAAGCGACCCTGACTTCAAAGTAAGCAAGAAAACATGGTGACACCTATTCAGTTGTTCCAAATTATTAACAATTTAATATTATCATCAGTTGGTGACATGGTTCAAATTGGCAAAGCAACTCTTGCCGATATTCAAGTTCATATTCAACATGCACATGAAACAATTGAGTTCCTTCAACTCGAGTCGCAACTGCAGAGAAATGAGTTCCAAAGGAAGCATGTTGCTTCCATGTCTTTGACCAATCTAGAGGCAGCATATCATTTGACTTCATTCATCCAACTAGCTTCAAGTGTTGAAGTTGTTCCAGTTAACCTTTCTTCTAAACCCATCATCAAGACATGGGAAGAAATTCAAAGTAATCGAAATTGACACAGATTAGGATATGACAAAGATGAAAACCACTTGCATATCCCTGATTATTCAAAGCCCATTCATTTATTCAGTGCTGGATTACTTGAACAAATCACCTTAGCAAGTTCTCAACAACTTTCAGACCGACATCAATGCACACAAACTGAAGTTGCAAACAAACAAAAATGCATACAAACTCAAGTTTCCAACAAACCAACATGTTCTCATTGTCAAAGAACCGGTCATATGGAAGATTAGTGGTTTGATCTCCATCCTTGTCACCATTGTGGCAAGCAGAATCATTCCTCAGAGAAATGCTGCAAACAAGACCAACCTACCAGATTGAAGATAAATTATTCATGGATTGATCCCTCGGAATGGTCATCCATAGCCAAAAGATTGTACGAGTTTTACAATCGGATTCACTCACACATATTGCAGCCAGTAGTCAAATGAAGATGGTACTCTCGTGCACTTGAACGGGGGGGTACAATAGTGAAACTCTCCTACAGCTGAAGTGGGGAGTTCAGATATAAAATGCAGATGATTGTCTCTCCTTTTAGCTGATGTTGTGTTCAAGCAAAGAACAGATGGATCCTTTTGCAGCTTGGCACGTGATGTAGTTTTCAAGTGAAATTCATAGATGAATCAAGCATGGAGCTGATTCATGTTGTCTTTAGATTTGAGTTTTTTTCAGCATCCAGCTTTGGCAGTTTTTCAGGCGAATGTTTTTTTGAGGATCAACTTGAGAACTTGGAAGATGGTTCCTTGTTCATTTTGGATTTATCATTCACGTGGGGGATGTTAGCTTGACTCTCTTAAAAATCAATAATTAATACAATTATTGAATTAAATAAATAAAATCGTGAGAATTCCTTAAACCAAGGGTTCTAGTTTCGATGAGAGATTCTCTCCAGCTAGCTCTCCTAAATTAGTGTGTAAGTTGAGAAAATGTCTCAACCAAGTGAGTCTAAGATAGACGCACTATCTTAAGACCACTTTCTCATGTATTTAAATGTATTATTAAATTATTTTAATAAGAGAGAATTACATGAGCATGAGAGACCACATTATGGCTCTCCACCTTTTCCGTCAGTTTGTCTTTTGTGTGTTGCTAGTTTGATTCTTGCGTGTTAATTTGTTATGAGTGTTTAATATACCTATGTGGTTTCAAAATTGTGCATATGTGATTATTATGTATGAATAATAATTGTTTATGAGTTTATGATGTGAACATGTTAGCTAGTTACTGTTATGGATATCGTGACCTTATTTCTAGTTGAGTTGATATGTTGTGAAGTTATATTGTGCTAATCTAGCTTGATTGTGTAGACAAGATAGCCTCCCTTGAGATACATTGAGGTATGAGTTTTCTTACGCCATATATTTAGTGCTTGGATATTTGATTATGTCATCTATTTGGTGCTTGAGTGTTTTGGTGGCTATTATGTCATCTACCTGTTGTTTGAATGTTTGATTAATTGCATGATATGAGTATGTCCTTATAAGATTGCATGAAAAAATGATCTTGTTTTAATATGGTTGTATTAATACATATGTGTTGAGACAGCTGATATGAACTTGAGTGTAAGGAGGTGATAATTGTAGCATTATGTATTATGACTAATGAATGTGAGTTGATTGTTGAGTATGGAATGGTTGAGACTCGGTAAAGGTTGATTTCAAATTAATATACATGATGTTTTGATATTTGGAACGTGAGAATGATATGTGTGGGCAATTTCAGGGCAACATGTTTGGTATTATCTTGACAAAGAAATAGTTGATGTGTTTATATAACTAACAGTTGGGTGATGTGACGGTGCATAGTAAGACTCAACTGCAACGAGGAAAAGGTAAAAGAGTGGAATTGGGTAACAATTTCCTTTGGCTATGCTTGGAAACCGCAATTCCAAATGAATGAATGCTTTGCATACAAGAATTCTTCAAAAGCTTGAATTTGTGTGACATTATGAGGATATGTGTTACATTCATAAATATGTATTTGAAAGTTATAACAATTGGTTCTAGTTATGTCTAGATTCGTCAAGGGATTGGAGTCCCTTAAGAGATGGCATGGATGTGTTGAGTTGCAAGAAACATGCTTGACACAACAAGGTAAGGTAACTAGTGTATTATTATGTTTATTTATGCATTGAGAGTTATGTGTTTATGGAAATATGATGCAGGGGATTGCATGGAAAAGAGACTGCCATGAAATTTTGAAGAAGGCTCGGGTAGAGCTTTCCTTTGGAAGCATTGGGAACCATGGGGATTGAGTCATGGTATTTTTTTAGAGTCTTGTGATTTCAATTCTTTGTGTTTTATTTTCATTTTATTTGTAGCTCTGTTTATGTATAGTGTATGGCCATGCCACTTTATTCACGGTTTTGTATTGTTATTAGTTTTCATGGTTTTCTTATTGTTTGGTTCTTGTCCTTGCCTTTTATGTTTTGAGGGTCTTGGGAATTGGTTTGGAAAGAAGAAAGTTAATGGAGCTCACGGAGAGCTTAATGAAATGTAGCAGGCATTGTAAGACCTGAGTGAAGCTCGGTGCATGAGTGAGGGAAGTTGAAGATAAGAATATGACAATTGGTTGTATTGGTTCGATCCATTGGTGTAAATGGATAGTGGAAGTACATCCATGAGAAAAGTGATAGGAAAGTTGAATTAAATGGATCTAAGACATTAAAGGCCTTGGCTATGTTGGGAACGACTTTTTTCATTGTTGTGTGTTATCACTTAATAAATCTAATGCCAAAATTTCTCATACTAGCTTGATGATAAAGGTCAGTGTTAGTCTAAGTTGATTTCATTTTTTCCTTAGAGTCTGAGTCTTAGGAGGTCGTGAGTCAAGCATGCATTCTTATCTACCACTGGTCACCCTCATTCATCACTGGTCTCATATTCATGTGTTACTTTGTTTAAAAAAAATCATTATCTACCACAAAGCCTTTTAGGTAATTGCGTAGCGCATGTAACCTTTCTAAAATGTTTTCGCAGTGCATTAACTCTGTTTAGCAGTTTCGCAGCGCAAAAGCCCATTAGTTGTTTTCGTAGCACTACATTATTAGGTGATTTCGCAGCACATCATTCAAAATTTAAGCTAACCACCTGCGGAATCAGAGATTTGTGCATTCCACAGCGAATCTTTCCCAAATGTCAAATCCATTAAGTTAATCTATGGATGCGTCATTCTTTGTTAGTTCATGTACTCCACATATCACGTCCCACCACCCATCTCCATTATCACAACCATTAGGTACGTTGATACACATAGAATACAAGTTCCAAGGAAAGCCACCTATGCACAAGTTTTAATGATGATTGTAAGCCTTGCATGAGTAACAAATCTGCAAGATTTCAATTTTTAAAACTATAATCTGCAAGATTTCAAATTGATAAAACATTGTCATCAAGTGAGGCAACCAATCAAGCGAGGCAACAAATCAGGCGAGGCAAAAATTCAAAAGAGGGCAGATGAAACAGGGGAGGAGACACGGCCTCATGAAAGAAAATATAAAGGCAAAACAGTTGCCACTCAAAAAGAAGGCAATGTGGAAAACTTGAAGAGAAGATTGGAATCTGCCAACTTTGAGATTGCTAGATTAAAGAAAGCTGCTAGGAAATTTGCAGCTAAGGAGGCTAAGCCTTAGCTAAAAGATTGGTTTGAAACAGTTACTTGAAGTCTTCCTGGTCTGCAGCCTTCCAGGGTCTGATTTTGAGATAACATTGTGCATCGTGTGCACAGATAAAGGGAGTTCTCTTAACCTTGACCTTATGCTATTTGGTAATTATGTTATGATCATGATTTTGTTGATGTTTATATATGTATACATGTATGTATGTATGTATGTATGTATGTATTTATTTTGTGTCTCATAGGGTCTTCATGGATCATGGTCGTTTAATGCTAATGTCTATATTTATATATGTGTGTATGTATGTCATTGTCTGATGGGATCATGATTGTTTTATGCTAATGTTTATGTATATTTATGTATGTATCCATCTATCTATGTCACTCTCTGACAGGGTTGTCAGGGATCATTCTTGTGGAGGAATGATTGCTTATGCAGGTAAATGGCATGACACGGTTCTTGCTCTTATGGGGAATCAAGTGGGGAGAGTAGTCGTGACAAATAAACAAGGTTAGTATCATGTAGATATGAATTAATAGTGTATGCTTGTATTATGCCTATGTTTATATTATGACAGGTAACGCTGGATGATACATCAACGTAATGAAAACAATGTTCTTTGCAGCATGCTAAGATAATCATGGATAGCAGAGAGATAGTAGAAGCAAGAGTGTTTGGTAGAGATAGTGCAGTTTTGGATGTGGAGTACTACTATAGCGTATATGTTGTACATGTTGCATCTGTGATGTTATATATATAGCGTGTGTGTACATGTTGTTTATGAAATGTTATGTATAATATTGTATAGATAGTGTTTTGTGTATATTGCATATGTAGTGTTGGCTATATATGACACTATGTACATGTTGGATAGGTAGTGTTGTGTACATATTGTACTGTCTGCATGATGGATATGTGGTGTTGTGTGCATATTGTGTTGTGCGCATGTTGGAAATGTGGTGGTGTGTACATATGTTGTTATGTACATGTTGTATATGCAGTGCTATGTACATCTGGTGTTGTGCTCATGACTGTACATGTAGTGTTGTGTACATGTTGTACATGTGGTATTGTGTGCAGGTGGTGTTGTGTGCAAGCCTGGAATTCGATGTCTTGTAAAACATATTTCAGGTTCCAAGACATATTTGAAGACGACTACAAATTTTTTTACGTCAGGTTTGACTGGTTGTATACCACTACAACCCGTCATTTTGATATTTAATGTCAAATGTAAACCGAAGAAATCTATGATGCCTTTATTATACCTAAAGTTGCAAGTGTCTTGAAACTATGAATGAATCGAACAATGGACTAGTACACAGGAGAGTTTGATTTCGAACTTAAAGTGATTTAAATGCTCCGAATGCATACCATTCCTTTCACCAGTTGATACTTAATGGAAGTAATTGCATCTTGCATGGAGTTACCATCAAGATTCACAACTGACATAACTAATTAGTATAGGCTATAGGTTGTGGGCATACAACTACTCTACTACACATTCAAGCTCTTTGGCATGCCAGTATTAACTCCAATACGGGGAAACTAGATTAATGCATATTCAATGCCATATGACATAATATTAGCACACCTCGATTGTGTTTTAGTCTAATATTTCTAAAATGCAAGTCAAGGCACTCGTTGATGTTGTTCGCATTGTGGGTGTTGCGGGTTTAGATTTCTAAAATAGACCTTAAAGCCTCAACCTATTTTTTTTGGCATTGTAGCCCTCAATGATGGTCAAACTATATTTGAATTTATTAGTAACTACTATGTGTTTTGTTATCCAAAATATTGGAGCATGATTGGATAATTGAGTAGCCCCCGTTCGAGGATTATAGTATGTTTATTGTTTTGTGGTGCAACTACTAGAATGAAGCTGAAATTCCTGCCTCTATACCTACAACGAGGAGAAAAATTCTCAGAGGGTGTTAATTTAGCATCCAAGGGAAAGAGATTGCTAGATTCTACAGCGAAAATCTAGTCATTTTTTAATATCTCTCATTTTCCTGTTTTATTTATTGGTTGTGTTTGAAATGATAGACGAGTGAGATTATCTTAAAATTGTGAATGAGTATCTTTAGTTAAAATCAAGAACCATGAAAATTCATTCGACTAATGAAAAGAAAATATTAATATTAATATAAGCATTTTTCTAAAATCTAGTAACTAAACGATGATCGTCTCTATTTCTTTACCCATATTGACTGTAAATCTGCTTCCTAACATTTTCCAAAAAATAGTTATATAATATATTTATATATATAATTATATATATATATTATTATATATATATATATATATTTCTGCCTCAATAGCATTTATATAGGTGTGTTGGAAGTAAAATATTCCAACACAATTTAGCTCCCATTTATCTTAAGGTGGTCAACCATACTATATGACCATGTAACTATTTTCACAAAGCGGGGTTATGTTTATCACTCACATTAGTGAGTTACTCTTTACATAATTTATTTTATTGCAAATATTTATGAAAACTAAGGTTTCCATTACATGTTTGTTTGATGTCAAACCTCTTCGATCATTTGAATTTTAATACATCTTAATTATAGCTATAACATTATGCATATTCATCTGCATCTGCATTATGTTTATTATCAAAGTTGTATTACAATTTGTCTTGCGTATGGAATAAGGAAAAAAACATTTAAAGTGATAACCATGAACGAAAGAAAGGTGATAGAGTCAACAAGTCTACGCAACTATTAATGTTTTACTTTGCAATAAAAAAAAATCTTTAAAAGAGATAGGTTTTTTCCTTTGTGACAAAATAAATCTTTAAAAACGGATAACAATAAGAGAAAGAAAAGTTAACTCATGATAAATAATCTACACAAATGTTACTTTTGTCCATCACAATATGGGAAATGTATGAAATGTTGTCTCTCTTTTTCACATAAAAATAAGTCAACTAAAACTTGAACAATAATTAAAAGTTACTCTCCTCACCATGAGTTTCATGATTTTTTAATATTATTTTGATTTTTTCCATATTTAATTTATATATATATATATATATATATTTAAAATTTGATAAAAATTATTTAATTATAAATTTAAATTTTACCTAATATATATTAGAAAAAACTAAATCAAATTATATATTCAAATATATTTTAAATTGAAAAACATCACAATTTTAAAATACAAAACTAAAACATAGCCTTTTTTCCAAAGCCCATAATCAACATCCATGTGATTCACTGGTTCACTCAAGTGCTCAATACCTAAGAATGGCTTCCTACTTCGATGATTAATTTTCGCACGTCGAATGTTCCAAATTAACATCTCCCCGTAGATTCATCTATTGACTTCGAGATTCAACACGGCACATGTGGTAGCGGTTTATGCATCTTCTAAAAATGGCTAACGTGTAAAAACAATTAGAATTGCGCCAATATGAATTAATTTACGACTGTTAAAGAGGGTGTTTTGAATTGCGCCAATATAAATATTAAAATGAATGTTTATTAATAATTATTATTATGAACTCTTATTAATAATAGTCATTATGAGGTGTGATGTATTTAGTATTTTAGAATTATTTATGAGAGTAGTTGAAAGAGAGTTTATAAATAAGGCGAGGTTTATATTCACAAATTTGATTAGAAAGTAAAATGAAGGGTATGAAAAATGCAAAAACGTCTTTAAAATTTTATTTGATAGGTAAAGGGGATTTGAAATTCTAGGACTAATTGTGTACATGTCGTACAAGTGGTGTTATGTATATGTGGTGTTGTGTACATGTTGTACATGTGGTGTTGTGTACATGTGGTATTGTTTACATGTTGTATAGGTGGTGCGATGTACATGTGGCACTATGTACACGTGCAAGTGGTGCCGTGTACATATTTTGTAGGTGGTGTTATGTCATATAAGTCCATGGTCACGGGATACATATTCCAAGTTGAACAGTGGGAAAGACATCCTAGTGGGTGTTCATTTGGTTTATTATAACTAAGGAAGGTGGCAAAGAGAATGAAAAAGGCTTTTGAAATGCATGAGGCATTTATTGGAATTTTACGTATGGAAATAAAGGAAATTAGGAGAAAATAAAGGTGAAAGGTCACAGGTTGCATGTGAGCAGGAAATTGAAAGAAAATAATGGAAATTGAAGAAATAGATGCCTCATTAGTAAAATGGTTTCTGAGGATCAGTTTGTAGACTTTTGTTAGTTCAGTTTTGGAGCTCTCTGTCATACTCTTAGACACTTCGAGTTTTCTTGGAGCACTCTTACAGAGTGTGGCACACTTGGAGTTTAGTGCAAGAAGGCAAAAGAAGTGCACGAAAGTGCAAGGAGACAATGGGATCAACAACTACAATGAGTTTTGCTTGCAGGTACTAAGTTGCATGTATGTTTTCCCCACAAGTTTTGGCATGGATGGCATATGCATGTGGTTTATTGGTCATGATCTATCATTGGCATGGAGGATTTCCTGGATTGACAGTGGATTTGCCTAGCCTTGCCATTTCTAGCATAGTGATGGTGTTGTGTTTTTATTTCTTTGTTTATTTAGTTGGTTCTCATGTTTCCATTAGCTTGGGTTGAGTTACTAGTTGTTGGAGCTTTGGTTGGACAAACACCCTAGAGCCCTGTAACAACTTGGCGTGAGTTACTAGTCCTGGTGCCTTGGTTGGAGAAATGCTCTTAAGCCCTTGGTAGGTTGAGTTACTAGTCCTGGAACCTTGGTTGGACAAACGCTTTGGAGCCCGGTGGTAGTTGTGGGTTGAGTTACTAGTCTTGGAACCTTGGTTGGAACAAACGCTCTACAACCCTTGAAGGCTTGGGTAAAGGCCAATCTAGTAATGGTTAGTGATGTCCGACCGTGAGGTGGAATCAGTGGTTAAGGGTTGAGGTGGTTTGGCCTATGGAAGCCCTAGATGGTTTTGATTGATGTGTTTTATGAGATCCCACATTCATGCTTGGAATATGACACAGGGGTGATTGGTCGAAGAGAGACTTGGCTCAACCAATCTATGGTCATGTGGAATGTGGTAGTCTCATACCGGGTTGGCTTTTACATCATTAATATGAGGTCATTTCTCCTTGTTATTTCATGAGTATTATATTGGCTTTTATGTTGATTCTATGGTTAATGTATCCTTGACATTTCTATTGCTACTATGTTGATTATAAGTATGTATTATGACAATGATGATGTATGGCTATCCTCATGTTTTGATTTGTAAAGGAATGAACAATTTATCTATGACCTAATAGCTGATAATGCAGTTAATGATATAAGGGGACAATGCTTTTTAGTGATTCTCAGATGTATATGAGACACCTATTCTCAAATTTGTTGTTTAAACTTGTAGATTGCATATTTGTGGTGTGTTTGATGAAATGTCTATCATGGCCACTGGGAGTCGAGTCAAGTCCTTTTTCAAGTAATTGCATTTGTGCCATTGTTTTGTTTTTATCTTTCAGTTTTGAAAGTGCCATTTAGTTTTGGGCAGTGACCTGAGCTCTGGGCTTGAAAAATTGGCTCAAATCCCAAAAACACGGGCACAAAACTAGGCAGAAAAATCTCTAGACACATGCATACCCATGTTATGGGAGCATCTAGAGCCTCGTGGACACATGCTTTCCCATATCAAGGGAGCGTCCATGGGTTTGATGGTCTGAAAACTCAGTGCGAGCCAAGGGCTACTTACCCGAGTGGCAAGGATGGCTCCTGGGAATTCTATTGTTGTTGTGGAAGGTTTGTATTGTTTGTTTCCATCAGTTCCACTTCCTCAACTGACACATAGGGCGTCGAATCATATCATAGTAACTTCTCATCACATGTTTACCCTGGTTGGCCGGTTACTTGAGTAGATGTGGGAGAAGGGTGTTACACTTAACTTGTATTTAAGTATTGAAATTTGGTACTCATTTTTATTTATTAAACAAAAATTTTGTTATATACTTTCAGTGCTCTTTAATTTAAATTTATAGTTATAGTTTAAAAAATTTAGATATTTTATTTTTTCAAAATTAATCAAACCACTCATAAAAAAAAATTAATAAAAAAAATATTTGAAAATATTTGAATTAGAAAAACTTTCCACATGTACATCAATATACATTATTATGTTTATTATTTTACATATTAATTTTGAATAACTAAACAAATATCTTTATATTTTAATATATGGAATATCTTTATATTTTTCATATATTCCATATATTTCATACGAGGAATATATCTTAATAGACTTTTAAACAACAAAGTTCTAACTTTTAAACAACAAGGTTTACAAAATATGTTCGTTAAGAACTCAACATAATAATTACCCATTGAAAATATTTAAAAATGATATTACATTTTTCTCCAATACCTAAACTTTATTAACAAACACATTTGCTTTAAATTATTATATAATTTAATATTTAATATTTTGAATACTTTTTATTTTATATATAACTTTTTATTTTTAAAAAAAATATATACTATTATGTTTGTGAAAGTGTGTATCATACTAAAATTAGAGTAATCACTGCTTGAAAACTTAATTTCAATGAAAAAAGTTGAAAATCATAAATTTAAAGCATATTTTCCTTTCGGAATAGGTTGAGTTGTAACTAAGAATTTCACTTTGGTTTTTAAGCAAATGTATACAATTTTGTTTTTAATATAACCTTCCTTCGGACTAGTGAGAAAGGATGCTTACCCAGAGTAGGAAGGTGACCAAGGATGACTCATCGAACGTAGAGGATTGTGTTTATTATATAATTTTTTTTTGGATGATGGAGTATGACTTATTTAAGGTAGTGAATTTTTCCATGAAAACCATTATATAGTTTGATTTCGAAAATGTTGTAATCAGGTTTGCAGGTATAAAATGTTCATTATATTAATACAATAATTACTATTTAAAAATTAAAAAAAAACCCTTAAACTACATAGGTTAAAAATGAATAATTTTTAATTATACATATATCCTCATAGTATTAATCATCATATGAAAATTTAAAAGAGAAGGGATTCGATGAAATAAGTTAAAAGTGAGTAATTTTATATCATATATTTATCCATATCCCATGGAAACACGTCTCACTAAGAGATGTAGTTTGCAAAAACGAGTTAAATGGGTTTTGAAGGTAATGTTAGTATTAAAACTTAAATATTAATTAAA
>APFE031407211.1:78255-128497 GCA_000404065.3 Pinus taeda
ATATTTCCATATATATTAGTCACAGTGTAAAAGTGATTTAAAAAAAAAAAAAAACAAAACTGTGATAGAGGTAAAATCCTTAATATTTTTAGCGAGTACTTGTGTATTTTACACACAAGTAGCAATAAATATAGGTGAAGAGTAAAAGATCTAACTAATAAATAAATAAGGAATATGTCAAGAGAGATTAGGAAAAATAATAAAATAAATAGAAAATGAGAATTTTAATTAAATGAAAAAAGAAAAGTCAAAGGAATAATGGGAATAAAAGGTTGGAATTAAGAAGAGTAATTATGAACCTTAATTTAAAAATATTATTATTAGGGTAATTATTATAATCTTTAATTTATTTATTATTATTAGGGTAAATTAATAATTTAATTTTAATTTTATATTATAATATTTAAATAATTATGGTTGTAAATATTCCAAAATTTTTCTTTTTTCTACTTATTTTATTATTTTTCCCCAAGTGAACATCTTCCTTATTTATTTATTGGTTACTCTTCACCTATGTTTATTGCTTCTTGGCTCCAATGATGGTTGAAGTATTTATGAGAAGTCCCTTCAGCATATTCCTTATTTATTTATTGGTTACTCTCTCACCTCTTTATCACACAAAATTTATTGAGGAAATTGCTTCTACACCATAAAAATTTTAGTATTATTGTATAAATTTTAAACAAAACTCTAAACATTTAAAATTACATAAATATAAAATATTTTGAATTTCAAATATACAAGTAAATATATATATAATCAAATCTTAGGCTTGGAGTATGTCTTAAAATTACTTTTGCTTGGCTAAGAGCTTGTCTTCTTCTTCTCACATAAGGAACAAGTTAATGGCCCAAGCTTAGAGAGATATGTGGAAAAAAGGAAACCATGCCCTCTTACGAACCACCAATAAATAATTCTAAATGATGTAGTTTTCCTTGAATAATGATAATGAATCAATATGTGTTCAAACATAAAATCTAATAATAATTGTTCTCACTAAAAAATATAAATTTATATACATGTATACCCAATTCCCAATTTCCACCTTGGAAACCCAACTACTTACCACCTTCATAGCTTCAACCCTTAAAGAAAGAAATATCTCTTAAAAAAAACTTGAATAATAATTTTAATCCTAAAATTTAAATATATTTTTTTTAACCCTATATTTAAATACTTTGAAAATAAAAATAAATATAAATACATTACAAGATCAAATTGAAAAGAAAAAGTCCGACTAAAAAGGGCAAAAAGATATCCACTGCATCGCTACGTAACACATTTAACCATGTGCGAAGCTTGGGACAAGATTGCCACAGCACACTTAACAAGGTGCATCGCTACGTAACACATTTAACCATGTGGGAAGGTTGGAACAAGACTGCCACAGCACACTAAACAAGGTGCGGAGGTTGGACCAACAGTGCCACGGGCTAACGAACCGCACGGGTGGAATGATAAAGTTGGTCAAATACCACGTAGGCAATAAGTTTCACTTTCGATTTCAATGTAGTGCGAACAGAGTTATTTTTGGACATGGCATCTAAATTGGGTGACACGATATTTTGAAAAATTAATTTTTCCATTTTCAAACCAAAGCCAAAAATAAAAAAGGTCTCTTTGTCAGATGGCAGCTTCAGGTTCCCCGGCTTATGCGCTGCCGTATTTTCGGGCAAGAGACGAGCATAGTATACGGCATGCCCGGCTACATGCGTTTTCGTTATCTTTAACACCTGCGGGTGGTGATAGAGAAATAACAAATAAGTCCGCGCGTGTTAAAAAGACGCATGTAGCCGGGCATTTAATGCCCTGGCCATAGCAGACGGAGCCGTTCAGTGCCGCAATGCCCATCTGCCGCCGTCACCGCAGACGCGAGCTTCAGCCTGCCGTCCCCGGCCAGCTGTCAAAGTCCACCTCAGCTCTGCTTCGCTATAACTAGAACGAGACTCTTAGTTTGCCGTCCCCCTCCCTTCTCACCCCGTTGAGTTCAGCATACGCTTTTCAGTTCGTCCTGCTTTGACGAAAGGATTCCATGGCTCCCAAAGATCTGGAAGGCGATGGCAGTAAGAAAACTGTAACCGATGGCAATGTCAATGCCGCAAAGGAAATCCATTACATTGGCGTCAGAAAACGTAAGTCGGGCCGTTACGGGGCTGAGATACAAGATCCCCTCAGGAAATGTCACGTTTGGCTGGGCACCTGGGACACCGCCGAAGCCGCAGCAAAGGAATATGACAGAGCCGCCAAGGTTCTTAAAGCACCAAATGCCAAGATCAACTTCCCCTCTCCTGACAATCTCCGATGCGGCACGCAAGGCCAAAGCGCCGTGCTCGAGAGATGGACAGCCATTCATCAAGTATTGGCCTCAGCAACAACCGTAAGCGTTACCGTCCCTCCGCTTATTCCCGCGGTTCGAAAGCTTAATCTTGACAAGAAAATCAATAATAAGCTTGAGAAGGAGAAGCCCTGGACACACCCTTTCCTGAATGATGGAGTGGGAATGCAAAAAGTGGGCAATGACAGGGTGACGACTAATAATTGTAACCAAAACCCTCAACGTAACCCTACTTTTTCCTTCAATCTTTTCGGCTACCGTGCGGATCTTCTGCAGCAGCCACCTGTGGCGATGGCGATGTCTTTGTTCGGGAGGAATGTGGGGACTCAGATCAACCCACCTCAAGGCCATGAGTTTGTAGGAGCAGCCTCAGGGCCGAAGAATCTACTTCATGCAACCTCTTATTGTGATTACTTTTCCACCTCTAGAGCGATGGACACCCAACTTTTTCCTCCTGATGTCAAGAAAGCCACTATGGCGTCCCTCGATATGAATCTCCCTCTTCTTCCTCCTGAAGTCAAGAAGGCGACTATGCAGTCCCTCGATCTAAATCTCCCAACAGAAGATGATCTCCCTCTTCTTCCTCCTGATCTCCCTCTTCTTCCTCCTGAAGTCAAGAAGGGGACTATGCAGTCCCTGGATCTGAATCTCCCAACAGAAGAAGATGATCTCCCTCTTCTTCCTCGTGAAGTCAAGAAGGCCACTATGCAGTTCCTCGATCTGAATCTCCCAACAGAAGAAGATGATGAAGACAGGCAACTCTCTATCTCTATTCCTGCAATGAAAACACTGTTTCCAACAGAAGAAGATGATGAAGACACACAACTCTCTGTCTCGCTTCCTGCGATGAAAACACTGCTTCCCTTGGGATTCGATTTGAATCTCCCTGCACCTGCAGAAAAAGATTATTAATGTTTTTTCTCAGTCTCTTGGATTGGATTTTATAAGAAAATTCTGGATTCTATGACCCATGATTTTGATAACTATTAAGGAGGGAATGGGTAAATATGATTGTTATTGAATAAAGTATTTACAGACAAGGTGATTGGCTTGCGTTAATTCTTCAAGCATTTATGTATATATTTCTTGGCAGTGACTCTGAATTCCTGGTCTGTGATTTTGGGTTAATTCTTATAGTTGTATATATTTCTTAGTTGTGACTCTGAATTCCTGGTCTGCGCCTTTGGGTTACATTTCACTGTTCAAAATCTGAAATTAAAACATCGCCACTAACCTCAAGATAATACTTACGTTTAGAGTCTATCTTTATAAGTTTATATGCACATTAATGAAACAGTTGACAATACTCTATGTTTCAAATATGTCTGGGTCACAACTTTCAAAAGAATATGGTGGCTCCAATCCTGTCCACAATTATGTTTATGTAAAACAAATCTTTGGCAATTAGTGCTGCAGAACATTCGTTGCACTGGTGTAGAAGGGTGATCTCTGCACATTCACTAATTTTTTTAGTGACTGCATCTAATTGCATTTATATTCACTTAGTACAGTAGTTGCATCCATATATACAAGATACCAAAATATTAAGATGTTCATGAAATTGTTCCAGAGCACAGATTTTGTTCATGAAGGCATGAAAATTGTAGAACGTTAAATTCAGGTGCGAAAATTTTAATGGCCACATACTATTCTGAAAGAAAAACACCGAAGGAGATGAAAAACTATAAATCTATAAAATTCAAAAGCATGGATCAGAAACCAGGATGAACACCTCACTTTCATTATATGATTAGTTTTTTGGCATCGTACTATTTGTTATTTACAGCCGTTTACATAACAGCCAAATATGATAGGACAAAGCTCAAGTGCAAGATTGATTTTGTTTAATGTTATGTTATTGTCATCTTTTTAATGGTCTATAAAATAGGAAGTTCAAGTGGAAGTTTGATTTTACTTTAATGTCTTTTTCACTTCTGTCACATATATGGACTTTGTTTTTTTTCTTAATGGTATTTATGGTTATGTTTATGTTTTTTTCTTAATGTTATTTATGGATATGTCTTTAATGGTGTATAATACTTTATATATGATTCAATTAAAATGGATATATTTATAAAATTGAAAGATTAGATTTTGTTTGTGAATTATGAACCATTTTTAAATTATATAATGATTTAGCAATGATGTAGATGAAATATAAAAATTTATTAAAAAATTAAAGATAGGGAGAAAAGTGAGAATTTAAGGTTAAAGATCAATTAAAAAATACATGGAGAGATTATGAGAGATAATTGTCTATATGGTTGAACTAAATATCTAATTATGAGGTTGTTAGGATTAGATAAAGTTATTTAAAGAGACTAATTATACAATAAAAACACACATGAATGATTTAATTGAATATAATTTTTTCCTTTTCCATGACCTCCAATTTGTTATGAAGTTTCCATAGGATAAAATCATGCTTCAAAGGGTGCCATACCAAGTTATACTTCCTGGGAAACCACAAACACCATTTTATGTTGGAAAGATATCACCAACAATGGATAATGAGTTTTTACTCTTTCTTCTTGAGGTGGGTTGGTTGATTTTATCTTTGAGAAATTTGCATTTGATCATTGAATTTGTATTATTTGGCACTAATTATAGTGGTAACAATTTATTATTTGTTCTTTTATGTCACAACTTTGTGGACCAATCAAGAGTTTGAAGCAAGCACAAGATCCAACAAATGGTACCCAAAAAGGATTTGTGTTTTGCTAATTCGAATCTACAAAAGGAGCACTTTGTGCCTTACACCTTCTCAACAAATTAGTTTGGAGGCCCACAAGTTAGTGGCGTGAATTTTATTTTGTTTTCATGAAATACATTAAGCATCTCCAACATGTTTTGATTTATTAACCTTTCGTAGCTTACAATGTTTGCAGAACAATCCTCTGTTGATTGTTCACTATTTTTACCATTTGTATTTTTTGCAACCAGCAAGTGCTACTCACCATCTTTCTTGAATTGTTGTACTACATCTTTCTTTTTTCCATTTACAGTGGCAGATCTTGTAGTCACTTTGATGGGATTTTCCTTTTTTTCTTAAACAAATCTATATTTGGATTACATCTAACTAACTACAGAAATTCATCCACGTTATAGATCTATATAAAAATTAAATACTATTAGTGGTCATTGTTGCATTGTTGTCAAGTGCACATTTTCATGCCTATTGAATTGAAGCTATCACCATGGGTGTGTAGATCTCATTAGTGCAATGCACCATTGTTTTAAATTGGATGCGAGGTAAATTTATTTTCAATTTTTCTTCATTTAATTGGAAAAGTTGCTTATTATAGTGTTCTAGATAGTGAAGGAAGAAGAAAGTCTTATGGAGATTGGTTACGTATGGGTTAGGAGAACTTAAACTTGCACTCCATTACAATAACCCCAATACAAAATCTATATAAAGATTATTTACTATTGGTGGTTGAGAGTGATCATTGTTGCATTATTGTCAAGCACACATTTGCATGCCTATTGACCTGTGGTTATTACCATGGCTTGTAGTGCCCATCATTGCATTACACCTTTGTTTTCAATTGGAGGGGAGGTAAATTTGCTTTCAATTTATCTTCATTTAGTTGAAAAAATTGCTTATTATAGTTTTCTAGATAGTGAAAGATAAAGCGAGTCTTATGGAGATTAGTTACAAATGGGTTAGGAGAACTTGAACTTTCACTCTATTATAGTAACCCGAATAAAAGTGAAAAGAACAAGAATGAAGAAATAGACCTGCATGAGGGATGATACTAGTCCAAGCGAGATTTATTGTTGAACAATATGACTAGACTTTAACCATTATCTCCACTCGGTGAATTCTAACGACACAAACAAAACCAACTT
Source organism: Pinus taeda (assembly GCA_000404065.3). NCBI lineage: Eukaryota > Viridiplantae > Streptophyta > Pinopsida > Pinales > Pinaceae > Pinus > Pinus taeda. Next base: position 84,443 of record APFE031407211.1, read on the forward strand.
CTCTTGTTTTTCTCTCAAGCTCAACATTAATGCCTAAAAGGGTCATACCTCACCAAACGAGTACTCCAAGCATGGGCCATACCTCACTTGACCAAAACTCATAGCATGGGCATGTTTTATCATTTTTAGAAGGAAGGTTGATTGTGTTGAATTGTGTAGCTTTGGAGGTACAACAAGCCTGAGTGTTCAGGGTTTGGAGGGAAAAGCACCACAAGGGCAACTTGTGGACTTGAAACCCAAGTATGGGGTTTTGGCACCCATCAATATTTGGGACAAAACATTGATGTATTTACATCATGTGATGGATGAGGATGATAATGCTTGGAAGTACAATTCCAACTCAACGAAAATCGTCTGAATCCGAGTTGTCATTAGAGAGATATGAATTTTTGAAGTTGACAAATTAATTTGGTTCTCAAGTAAGCGGACTTGATGTAAACACAATCCAAAAGAAGTGTCACTTCAAATGTGATGTTTTAGAGCCCTTGTATTTGGTATAAATATAAGGTGATGTGAGTGTTATTTAACTCATCCAAAAGACAAATAAAAGGCAACGTAGAAGGAGATAAATCTATCATTTGGTGGCAGCAAGGCATGGAAAATTTTAGGGGCGAATGTTCGCCCTTTGGGGAAATTAAGGGGTTTTAAATTTTTAGTGGGCGAATATTTTGTCATAGTACATTTTTACAAATCACCTCAAATAGCCCACCTTATTTTAAGGGAGAGGGTAAAAAAGGTAAATTTAGCCCTTGAAATTAGGAGTTACAACCTTCCATTCGCCCATTTTCAAGAATAGGTTTTATTTAAGTAAATCCTATGGGCCAAAGGCCCAAATACCATATTTATAAAAGAGGTATGGTAAATTAATAAAAATATAAATAAATGAGAGGTATGGTAAACAAATAAAACATTTTTTTTATATTTACTCCATAAGTCACCTTCTATTTAAGACATTAAGAAAATACGTTATATTTAGGTGAAACCTATGTACAAAATACTATGGGACAAATACCATGGGCTAGATTATTATTAATACCATGCAAAAAAAATTATTAACCCTAATATTAGTATTAATAAAAATAAAAATGGCACATGGTATTGACCCATGGTATTCACCGAAATGGAACGTGGTATTGACCCATGGTATTCACTTGGAATGTAGCCTATTTAAATGGGGGAATTAAATGAGCATAGATCCATCTTTACTCTGGATCTACTAGCCCCCGAGAGGTATCAAATATCATGATATGCAAACTAGCATAGAGTGAAAAAATATTTGATACCTCTCGAGGCTTGGTGGATCAAGAGTAAAAATGGATGTTGTAATTTAATGTATGTTAAAAATTTTATCTTGGTTAAAATAAAAAATAAAATAAAAATCAACTATTAATTTTATTAATCTTTATAAATTACTAATAGTAATTTTTAAGCTCCAGGTTTATGATAACCCATGGTATTGACCCATGGTAATACCATGGTAATGGTATTCATGTGAGCATAGACTATTTAAAGGGGAAATTCTATCATCTTAGATCCATCTTAATTCTGGGGCTCAAAGGGATAAATAGATTTCGTCCCCCTAAGAGTGGTAGATGTGGAGTTAAGATGGATATATGTTGGTTTTTATGATAATGAATATATTAAATAGACTTAGGAAATTATATTGTAAAAACATCTTAAGGTGAATGGTTAAAGCATAGACATTGGACAAGTATATTTATATACTTCTATTTTAAACGGAAACAAATCCAAGGCCAAAAGGAATGGATTGATTGCACTAGTCATCCTTGTATAACTTTCCAACATAGGGTGGAGTAAACAAATTGTAATTTGGGTAATTTTTCTAACTGGAAATAGGAACATACTTGTGTATTGGCAGGGTGGTTATGAGGTCCCTAGAAGTGACGAATTTGAATTTTTCTTGGTTTTATATATAGTATTAGGTTTTTTCTGATGCTTTCTATGAATGACACGGGTGAATTTTATCCTACACCCACTAGGTTATTGATATGTAATTTCAGTAATTTTGATTTCAAAAGATATTTTAAAGAAATGCAATGATTTCATTTGTGTATTCAATAAACACAATATTCTAACGGAATTCTGCATATGTGGTTTACCTATACAGATTCCATGGAGAAGTATTAGTGGTGTGACATCAATTGTCCTCAAGCAGAGGCTTTAGTTTTATTCTTTTGAAGCAAATGCTTTCTTCCAACATTTTTGAGTTCCATGAAAAATTTGAAAGTCCTAATAGTATTCAATTATGGGTTCAAGAAAGACATAGTATTCAATTATGGGTCAAAGAGATCCACACTGAATCATCTATTGGCCTTATCTTCACTTAGTTTAAGACTATTCACTTTGAGAGGCTGCATGTGCCCCCACTTCAAGAGCATAGTAAAGTCATGTAGAACTTAGAGAAGCTATCTTTAAGCTTTTAGTGAATATTGGAAAAATGTCTGGGTTCAATAACACCCAATCGAGAATTAAGCTTCCAATAATGCTAGATTTTAACCTAGAGCACTTTTGTGATTTGGAGGAGATGCCCCTTTGTATTTGTGACACATCTTCAATTGTGAATTGGACTATTACTAACTGTCATTTCCTTTGAAAGTTACTTGATGACTTGGGGAACCTCAACTCTTTAAGAATGTTAAGGAAAGAAAGTACATTATGCTAAGTTCTCTTATGCTTTTCAAGTTTTTCTTCGATATCTACAACATTGCAGGTAGGAAAGTACATTTTGTTAATGAAAATTTGTCTTGATAGAAAGGCCCAATTTCAAATTCTAGTGCTTTCAAAAAACATTGTATAAATTTAATGTTTCTAAAAGGAAAGCATATTTTTTCAATTTAAGTATCATGATCCCATATTCCAACTTATTTTTCAGTAACCCATTAGGCTTTGTAGATTTGAATAAATCCATGTCTTTTGATAAGATCCTCTTCCAAATTAGAACGTAGTTTCCTTTTGGCAATAACCACATATAATATCTTGATTTTGTTATTGAGAAAATAGAGGTTGTGAAACAAGCCTGTGCCATACAAGGACTTGATTCATTGATTATGTATCAATTATGGCTCTTGGTGTAACAATGTCTTGATTTTGTTGCTTGAAAATAGAGGTTATGCTTTACTATTTCACAAAATTTCTTACAATCTTTCCATGAGTATTGATTTGTAATCTTAGTCACTGAGGGATGACAGTAATGACAAAGGTAATATTCCATGGTTTTAAGTTTCCCTCTTACTAAATATTTAAATATATCACCACAATTTAACTGTTAGTTAAAGGAATTGTATTTGATTTGTAAATAATTCATTGGTTGATTTATAGATTTTGATTTTTTCCCTTTTTTATTTTTTTCTCAGATTTGGTATGAGATATCTTCCAAGATTTGGGTTCCCTAGTTTCCCCACCATAACTACGAGGTTCAGATGCTATCATTAAATATTCTTGGAATGTTACAACTTTTCCAGTAAGTGTGCTTTGAAACATTGTTGTTGCTTTTCCATGGTGTTAATGCAAATAAGCACTGCAACTAGTGTTATTATTTAGATTAAGTGCTGAAATCTAGGTGGTCCTATAATGATGGAGTGATTGTTTTCTAACTACTAAGGCCATATGCATTTTTATCTCTTATGTTGTCCTGATATATCCAAATTCAGAATAAGAATTGAGGTCTCGTTTCCACTGTAGATTGCAGTGAGTTTCTTGAACATAATATATAGTAGATTATCTTTTACTAATCAACTATGGATGTGATCCCTCTCAGGAAAGGAAATTCAAAGTGACTTTGATTTCACATTGATTTGTCAAAACATCCACACAGGAAAGGAGATTCAAAGTGATATTGATTTCACACTGATTTGTCAAAATGGAGGCAAGAGAAAAGGAAACTTTGTATTCAACAATGCTCTTAATTTCATATGTACATGCACAGACATACTAATCGAAAATATTGAAGGGTTGCATAAGTAATATTTTCCATTCCACTACATTCTTTACAACTTGTAAATAAATAACTCGAAACAATTCATTACACTACTTGTTATTCTTTATTAATCAGTGGTTAAGATTTTGATATTGAACTCGCTAAGATTTTTCTTCCTTCTGTGAAATTGTGTGTTCTATAATGCTTCTTTTCCATTCACTATGTATAGCATATAAAGTGTGTCTAATGGAGTAGGAAGATTGGAAAGTCTTGTGATACTTGAACTATGTTACAAGGCAAAAACCCAACAAGGCAGGGTAGTTGCATCCCCACAAAGGGGTCACAAATACCAAAGTTGGTATTAGCTAGTGCCTTGAGCTAGAAAATTTCCTTTACCCTTGTATTAACATTGAATCTAGAGAGGATTCTAATATTATCTTTATAAGACTTATATGAGTTAATATTGATGAATAAAATTCACGAGACATGAACTAGGATGTCTTTGCAAGGTGGTTGTTGATTATTGGAAGCTATGATGGCCATTATGTTAGGCTAGGTGGTCGCACTCCCTTGATCATGAGCACAATTGTGATCAAGATGGAAGACTTCACAGTCTAGATTGATTGTTTAGTAGTGATAGTTAGTGGGCACATTCACAAAAGCTTCTATTTAACTAATCCTTTTTATAGAGTTGTCAAATTCAATTTCCAAAGGTTTTAATTACACTATAGAGTTGAGTTCTGAGAGAGTTGTGATTCACAGTGTTAAGCATAAGAGCTATGAAACTTGAATGAAGACAAGCATAGTAGAGGTATTAGACTCTGTTATAAGCTTACCTGCATATTATAAGGGACGTGGTTGGCTTTTTTATAATTTTATAAAGAAGTTCCATGTCGTGGAAATGTGAAAAAAAAATAGTGATATTGCCACCATGTGGCTCTTGTCATATATGGTTTTATACTTTTTCAAAAAAAATTCTAAGAGTTCACAATGCTAAGATTCACTAGGACTTTACAAAGTTTTATTATTTAGTGAAAGACTTGAAAAGATCTTACAAGATTTTTTAATTGAGTAAAATATTCGCCATGCCTAGTGAGAGATTCGCCAAAAAATTATATATGCATATTATATTATTGATAAAATCACCTTCCATTTTTCCTATATACCATGGAGATTTTCCCATTTATTATACATATAAATTTACGGGGGGTTCTTAAAATTTACCCTGCAGCAAGGAAGGGACCTTTCGAATATGGTAGAGGTGCTCTCTGCAAGGTTTGGAGGACCTTTCGAATATGGTAGAGGTGCTCTGCCCAAGTCTGGCTAAAGATCAAGATGTAATCTAAATACACCACGATGAATGATTCATTGAAGGGTTAGAAGTTTTCGTTCCTCAATCTCATGAAGGTTGCGAGGGCATTCATTAACCCAAAAGGTATGAACAACAATTCTAAAAGGCCCTCCTTGGATTTGAAAGATTTTTTCCACACATCAGAGAGTTTCGTAGGCACCTCGTGATAAACAGACTTCAAATCCATGTTGATGGAATATTTGGCCCCCCTGAAGGCAAGACACAAGCTGATTTGAAGAAGCATGGCAAAATTATTTCTCCTTGGAATGAATTTGTTTCTGCCATTAAAAAATAATTCTATCCACTAGCTTATATGCAAAAAAATATAATGAGTTGGCAAACTCTTCGCCAATTAAAAGGGCAAAGTGTACAAAGCTACACCCAAGAATTTAGAAAAAGAGCTTTGATTCTAGGCATTTCTTTAGACTCACCTGAAACTCTGTTAAATTATATAGGTGGTCTACGCAACTATTTAAAGCACACCATTCTCATGTTTAATCCTACTAGCATAGATGAGATATCTGTTCAGGCTACACATCTAGAGGCTAAAGGTAAGAATGTGAACCCAAAGATTGGGAGATCATCAAAACCCACTACAAGAAAGAACAAGGAAAAGAAAAAGAAGAAATGGAAAGAGAGGAAGGCAAATGCAGTATAGAAGACCAAACCTTCATTCACTCACTGCAAGAAGGATGGGTATGATGATGAACACTGCTGGATTTTGTATCCAGAGATAAAACCCAATAAATTCAGTGGCAAAAAGGAGAAGATTGCTGCAGATATTCAGAAGGATTTGGGGTCAGAGTCAGGGGATGAAACAATAATCAAAACCATAGGTATAAAAGGTAAAAATTCTGAAGCATCTACTAGTAATTCTGCACAATCTACTGATAATGAAGAAAATGAGAGGAAAAGACATGAGCTTTTTCATAATAGAGTTATTTCCAAGCATCAAAAGATTGATACTTTGTTTGATAGTGGCTCACAAGTAAACTTAATTTTTGAAACAATTGTAAATAAGATGGGATTACTAACCATACCTTACAAGAATCCATATCCATTGGGTTGGGTATGTGATAAAGCAAAGCTACAAATGACTAGACAATGTAAACTTAGGTTTACTTTTGGGTCAGCATTTGTAGATGAGGTTGAGTTAGATATCGTTCCCTTGGATATATGTGGAACTGTTTTAGGAAGTCCTTACTTGTATGATAGAAAAACCATTTTCTATAGAGCTGAAAAAAAGTATCAACTCGTTAAAAATGGAATCAAATATATTGTAAGAGCTCATAAACTCAAGAATAACTATACTCTCATAAAATTATGGCAGATGAAAATAATTGTAAATTCATGCAATTTTTTTTTATTGATGGTTGCAAAGGAAAAGAAACCTGATAAAACCAATGTATTTGAAGGCTGTAATGCTAAACAACACGCTGATTTAGAAAAAGTTGTTTCAGAATATGATATGCTATTTTAGAAAAGTTGTTTCAGAATCTGATGCTATGTGTGATGCCTAACCAAGACAGAGTGCAGCGGAGTGTGTGATGCCCAACCAAGATAATGCAGCGTAGATTAGTAGAATGAATTGTGTGAGCCAAATGGGCTACCTGTGTTGAGCTATGCGTTAGAGGAAGCAATGGGTTGTTCTGAAGCTATGCATTTTCTCTGCTAGAAATGGCATTGCTACAGAGAACATGTTAGGTGAAGGATCTGTCCAGGAAATCGTTGCAAAGAAGAGAGTCCAGGAACGTGCAGGATCTATCCAAAAAATTGTTGCAAAGAAGAGAGTCAAGGAATGTTGGAACTAACAACTAAAAGACAGTTGTTGCAAGAAATAAAAAGGCCGTGGGCATATGGTGAAACGTTCCATGGACTCTAAAACGTGGAGTTCATAGTGTTTTACGTGGAGTTAGTAAGTGTGTTTTCAAATCAATCATATGGTGAAATGTGCCATGGACTCTGAAACGTGGAGTTAGTAAGTGTTTTATGTGGAGTTAGTAAGTGTGTTTTCAAATCAAGTTTCCACTTATATGTGAAGTTTTTTTTCAATTCAACATTTCCATGTTATTTGAAGTGTTTATGTTTCTATCATAAATAAAGGTTCAAACATTATATATGTTTTTATATTTATTATGAAACATAAAAAATTATATGTTGAAATTTTGAAAAGTATATTTTAAAAGGGGGACAGAAATTTTAAAAATGGTATTTAAAAAAAAGGAATGTTATTATTACAGTTTAAAGAGTAATTTTAAGTGGAGTTTCTATTTTTGGGGCATCAATATTATTGAAAATGGAGACGTTAGTTACAGATATGGACAAGTTGAGCGGGGCTAATTTTTCCCTATGGAAATCACAGATGGAGGATATACCTATTTCAAAGGATCAATATTTGTTGATTGAGGGAACAACAAAGAAAACCTCATCAATGATAGATGAAGAGTGGAATAAGCTAGATAGAAAGGCGATTGCAACAATCTGCCAATATCTAGCAAAACATGTGTATTTCAATGTGTCTGGAGAAAAGACGGCAGACGGAATATGGAAGAAGCTCCATGATCTATATGAGAAGAAAATGACATCAAACAAAGTGTTCTTGATGAAGAAGCTTTGTAATCTCAAGATGAAGGAGGGTGCTTCAGTAGCTGAGCACTTGAATGCATTTAATATTATTACTAATCAACTTGCCTCTGTTAAAATCATTTTAGATGATGAAATTAGAGCAATTTTGCTAATGTGTTCTGTTATGCTCCTATACCAATAGGTGTCATATTTCATGACTGACACTGATGAACTCTGTAATATGTTAATACCTTCTCTTGTTGCAAAGGTTTTCCATATTGTAAAAAATCAAAAAAGTTAAAAAATGTAAAGAGGGTATGCCCTAAAAGAAGAATAAAAGGGTCAAAAGAATTAAATGGTCAAAAAAAAAAGTGAAAGAAATGAACCCCAAACAAAATAGACCGGGAAAGTGTGCAAGTCCAAAATGCCACTACTATTTTATTTTCTGTAATAATCTGATTGTGTGCAGCTTGGTGTTTTATGCCACCATTGATGAATGGCCAAACAGCTTAATCTTGGCTAGTTCATGTTTGAATTTCCGGTTTTAGAAATAGAGAATAAAATCTGACCAAACTGTTTAATCTTGGCAGATAAGTAGGCAGTGTGGCTAGAATGGTGTTGTAGAATGATACTTGTGATAGATTTTGTCTCCAAAAGTGTCAGCTTTCATTTCTATCACAAGTACGAGACAGGCATTATACTTGAAGTAGCTCAAGCGAACCAAGGTTACAGGACCAACTTCCCTTCACATTTTTCCCTAAGCATTCACTAATTCACCCAAAAGTATTAAGATCTGTTCTTAACATCACCCATAAGCCATTCATTTCATTTCATAAAGTTCTCCTGAGTGAAATCCTATTTTTACTTAGGAATAATGCACCATGTCACTTAAAAAACCCCTTTTGTCTCTAGCCTAAGTTTCTATGTGAAATTCCTAACATTTAAACTTAGCACTTGTTCATTATACTTATTCATATTAACTGCTGAAAATTATTATATAAATCCAAAAAAAAAAAGATTACCCCTCCCTTATTATGCAATTAAATAAAACCCCCGCATTATTATATACCCCACCCCCCGGTTAGTTATAGCCATAGTTATAATGCAAAAAAGGGATTATTAAACTTATTTGAAGTTGATAATAACCTTTCCTGCCGCGCTATAAAGGAATTAATTAACCATATGGGTTAATTAATAACCAGCCCCCCCTAACCAATAAAAACATGCCCAATACAATTAAATCTTTGTTAATTATCTTGGGCCCACATTCATAACTCTCCACCATCTCTTGAGCCCATCAGCCGTCCGATCTTGGCCTTTTCATGCAACAGCTGACGATCATATCACGACCACCCTTCCTGCTGCGCTTTAAGTCATGATCGCCTGGTGGTTTTCTGCCCGTACCAAAGCCACGCATCATCCTCTCCATATGCTCACTAGTCCTTCGCCCGATACCACTTAACCCCAAAGGCGGTGCAGGATAAGCTGCTTACCACCCTCCGCTAATGACAAGATGTCCCATCACTCTGACGTCACTCACCCAATAAATGCCAAAAAATACCCGCTAAACCAATTTCATTAAAAACAACGAGAAAAGGTCATTTTCACCATTTTTCCATGTAAACTATGTTCCATGCAAAATATATCTAGACAACTATACAAGCATTCAGTCCACCACCCGGCCAAGAAATTCTAGCATCGAGCTTTGCAGTTCATCATTCAACCTGCAAACTACACGGTTTGTCTCCTTAAATCTAGGTATTTACCTAATTCACTCAGTAACCCTGCAATTTCAGTTTTTCACTGAGAATTCTACCTAAAAAGCCGAATTCAAGAAAAAACAGTCCATAACTGCTATAAAGAGACACCGAAACTGTTGTTTGAGTCCATTATTTCCACAAAAAGTCCACATTCCAGTTTGAGAACACAAGAACCAAATATGGAAGCCCCTATAGCCCTGAATGTCGCGCCCATGAATGCACCTCATAAAGAATTAGACTATTTACCCTTGGCCGACAAAGATTTCCAAATAAAAGATTTATCTGGTGACATGAACCATCTCCAGGACTTCTGCCAAGTGAGGGATAGTCATCTAAATAACACCGGTATTTTTGGAATATGGGAATCCAACCTTCCCATGTATTTCCTCCCTTTAGTCCATGTTTACCCAGACATCATTCATCAGTGTTGTGCCAACTATGACCCTGTCCATAGAGCAGTCATGTCCCTATCCCAAACTATTCCTTTTCACATAAATGCTGAGTCTATTAATGAGATGATACAGTTCCACTCCACTGAGCCCCTCGCTCGTCTTTCCATGGGGTATCTTCTTGAAAAGGCTTCTCAATTCCCAACTCAGAGATAACCCGTATTGCTCAGATGTTCATGAAACCAGACTGCCAATCCCAAGGCCCACCTCCCTATTTGCATGCCTGGTTAACTGAAATTGGAAAACTCATTATTGACATGATATCCCTGATCGTGGGATTTAGGTCCAGTGAATTTGTTGATGAAATCACCCTAGTTCTACTGTCAATGTTTATTCGAGGACAGCCCCCTACTATCAAATATGACTATGCCACTTTCATTGCCAACAAAATGCATTATCAATTCCTGAATTTGGATAGAGAAGGAGTCTTCAAGTACACATCTTTCATATACCACCTTCTGTTATATCATCATCCAGACAACTTTTCTTTCCCCACCAGGAGGTTGGACTCAAAGAGAAATTAAAGGCCTATGATCTTCTGGACCTCAGTCTTCCATAATACCTTTGAGTGCCTTTATACCTATGATGAGTTTATTGACTTATTTGTACATTTAGCATCCACTCTGTTGATAGGAGCTCCCTCTCCTAGAATCTCTGGTGACATGAAAAAGATTCTACAGCTCTCCAAATAGTACAGGATAGGTGACTGGTACCAGTACCAAAATCACATAGAAATTAGAATATATGGGTGTGAATTTTTCCCTTTCAAGCTACCTAAATATGTGCCCATGATATTATTTGCACTAGAATATTTTAGATAGATTATAAAGGTAGATTTAGACCATTTTTGCAATGCAAAGAAGAAGGCTTAGTTAAGAATCAAAAACCAGATAGGCCCTTATGTCATCCATTCTAGAGATGCCTGGCAAGAAGTTGAGAAGATTTTAGGAGACCACCTTAAATTGAAGAGAAGTTTTTGGTGGGTGCCATATGACCCAAGTAGTTATATAAGTGACAAAAAAGTAAGGAACAGGCTATCAGTTTATCTATGTCATAGGATCCCAGAAATTGAACAATATGCAAATCAGGATAAATGGGTAGAAGGAACCTCAATAGAAAAAAATAGTGAATAGGAAAATATGGAAAAATCTATGAAAGATCTTGAAAAAACCCTTGACTTGGACTCTTTTCGATAGGTGTCTTTCAAGCTGCCTCAACAATCAGGAGTTGGAACATCCTTTGTTAGAACTTCTCAACGGCCTGCACAGAAAACCAACACACCAGTCACAAGGACATCAAAGGGAAAAGAAGTAGAGACCATAGAGAAACCTACAATGACAGATCAGCCAGCAATGTCAAAACAGCAAAGTCGGGGGCAAATTCCTCCAGCCCAAACTAAAGCAGCAGAAGTTCCAACACTACAAACTCCTCTAAATGAGGAAAGAAGCAAGAAAATAGATAGAGAAGACCCCACACCTATCAGTGGACCCGCTGAACAACCAAAAGAAAAAAGACAAATATTGAATCCTCTGTCAGAAGAGGAAATCATTGAAGAAACCACTGACAGTCTAAGAGGTGAGAGATTAGTCAGCCAACAGACTTCCCGAGTGATAGAAACATCAACTAGCTCACATAGACAGGAGCTAGAAAGGGAGCACAGTGTAGAAGTTTCATCCACTAGGCCACAAAGCAAACAGGCCTTAGACATCAAAAGGACATTCATAGAGATAAAGGCTAGGAACAACCCATTAAGGCTTCAAATTTACAACCAGTATCTTAAGATGGCCCCCACAAACTAACAAAGATTAATGTCAACCTATGACATTAAAGAAGGCAAAATGATAATGAGTTACTTTAAGCCCAAGGTGCAACAACCATAGTTAGTAGCTGATTACATCAGGACAAATTTGGAGGTCTTAGCCAAGGATATTCATCCTATGGACTAGATTGAGCTTCATAAATAGACTCGAGAGATGGTCTACTCCACACTGGCTGATAAAGCAATGTTGGCCTATAAATTACAAAACTCCTTGGACAATACCTCTGCTCAATTACATTTGGAGAAAGCCTCTTCTCTGGCCAAGGACAACAGGATAAAATCTTTAGAAGAGATCATCATTGAACTCGGATATGATCCCAAAGATGCTAAAGGCATAAAGGCACTAATGAAGAAGAAAGAAGAGGACATTGCTGCCCTGAGGAAACAGCTGAAACTGCCTCCTTCCATGAATCCACAAACTACAGAAGTTGTACAATAGAAATCTGAAGAGGAGATGATGGACCTGCTCATGAAGCTTAATGAGAGACTGAATGATACAAAGTAGGCATTGGAAAAATTACTAAACCAAAAGCAGGGAGATTTGACCTCCCAGCCTCCCGAGGTAATCCCCATAGTCTCAACTGTAGCCCCCTCCACACTTGGAACAGCGTTGGCTCCCAATGTCCCAATAACCATAGCAGAGATAATCACAGGTACAACAACAATAGCAACAGCACTAGGTAGTAGTAATAATACGAGCACAGAAGAATTGATAAAAGCCATGGAAGAATTGAGACTCCAAGTGTTAGAATTCAAACAAGTAAAGGAAAAATTGGCAAAAGTAGAAAAGAATTATGACAAATCCAAAATAAGTGTTGCAGCGAAAATAAGGGAGGCTAAGACATTAGAGAATAAAGTGAGAACATTAGAAAAGGATCTCACTCTGGATAAACCTCTGGCAGAAATCAAAGGAATTCTTTGGGCCAACATCAATCAGTCCCTTAATAATGTTTAGCCATCTATCCAAGTTATTTATGAGCAGATTGACTTAATAAGAGCAACCCAAGTGGAAATTCAAAAGACAAGAGCTTTGTTGGGACAGATGCCTGAACAAGCCAACCGACTTATACATTTTTTGAACACCAAGACCAGTGAACAACTGGAAGCACTGGAAATCACAGACAGGACAAGCACCATTCTGGAAATCAAGAGAGTTCTAACCAAGAGAACTCTGATGCAAAATTTGGAAAGGAGATGCCAAGATATGCAGGTGGAGATTAATTTTTTCACCAAAAATTCCATAGTTTTGCAGAATAAAAGTCTACCAAGTCCTTTACGAAGTAATGACCAGCTGATGAAACACATAGATTATGCACATAAATTGAATAAATATGCTGCTGATCAAGCTAGTTCATTAACAAGTGCTTCAGGAATAAAAGCACTCCCCACAAGCCAAGTTCTTTATGATAGCTTGGAGAACTTATTCTACATTGAGGATGAGGTAAAGCATCTATTCGCCATCCAGCCTAATTTTTTCAGATATACAGAGACTGGTGAAATTTTAAGGAAACTTTAGAAACATAAATTGTGAGAATAGAAATGGTGGGAAGATATGTTAGAAATTTTGTAAATTTCTCTTGTGTGAACTGTAAATTTTGGGCTATTCTACCATGATAAGATAGACAGGGATGAATGAGGGTCAAACGGGTCAAAGTGTATCAAATCAGTATTGAAGAAGTTCCTATAAAGATAGAGCAGCTAGCACAGAGTATCAGTGAAAGACAGTTGTAAACCGACTCGCAGAGCCTGCCTCTAGCACATCCGACAAAGATGGAGTAGCCAGCACGGCATTGGTTTATCTTTTCCCCATTTTCGAGACTATTTGTATCTATCTTTCGTAAAAAAATGATTAGTCATCACTATATATTATCTCCGTGATATATTTTGTATAAATACCCCCACAAACGAAGTATTTGGGGTTGGTGAGTATTGCTAGGTTTTGGCTGTAACATTGAGTTTTGCAATAGAGAGCTACTAGAATAAATTGTTGTTCGGTTCACTGGATGAAGAATTGAAGCAGAGGATTTGTCACAGGATTCTTGAATCAACCACTAGACCAATAAGTCCCTTATATCTGTGTTTTAAAGTTTTTATGGTTCCTTATATCACCCGTGTTTCAAAATCTGAATGATAAAGATAAAGATTAATTCAGAATATGCTTGAATGCACTCTGTTTTCATTTGTTATCATTCTCTGTGTTTTCTTCAGAATTAGAATAAGTAGTGTAAATCTTAATTGCTCCTGTTTCCTAATTCTTTCATGTTGATTATTTGTTAAAGAATTCTTAAACTACTCTTTAGTAGTAATCCTCCATTTTCCCTCTTTAAATAGGTTGAAGGATTCTTAACTCCCTTTCACCCACTTTAAATCCATTCCATTTTCTTCCACTCTTTATTTGTTCCCTGTTTGACTACCTTGCTCTATGGAACCATCCTCTGTTAATAAACCAAATCCAGAAAGCCATCCTCGTTGACTCCATTACCCCAATGGACTGAACTGCTTAGTCTTACACCTCTGTTGTATTGAATCTCACCACCCAAAAATCAAACAAAACCCCTGAACCTCATAACTAACCTAATACCTTTCAAAACAAAGTTAAATCATAAGGAGAGAGCCCTCTCTCGATACAGATTGGCTAGATTTTGTATCTAAAAGATTAGTTTGTGGTTACCTCGGCCTCCTTTCCCTTTCTTACAACGTTGGGGAAAACCTGAGTGATAACATATTGGCAACTCCGCTAGGGATCTGAATAATTTGTTTGTTACTACTATCTACTTTATAAGCTACACATAGAGCTTGAAGTCAGCCAAGTAGCCTTTGAAATGATTTTGCTTTGCAATGGCAAAAGTAAATAAATGCTACTTCAGTCTATCTCCGGTCTAGCTTATAGATTGGGCAGTTGGTTTCTAATACTTGATCAGTTCCTCTTTCATAAATCTTTAAGAAAGTTCACAATTCCCATATCCAAAGTCTCTTAAAAGAACTGTTAAAGTTGTATTGTCGAAACCCATTTAAAAAAAAAAACAATAACACACCTGGAAGCCTGGTTTCAAAAAGGATTCGTTACACCAGATCAAATCCTGATCCAAATCTGCCACCTGTGTTTGAAAATCCTAATATAATTCCTAGGATTCTTAGAAGACAAGAGAGCCAAGAAAATTCTACTATTTCTCGGCCTTTATTCAAATCAAAATCCTATCCTGTGAGGTGGATCCACCTTGAGGATGAAACTTTTGTTGAGTATTTTGAAAGCTCTTCATTTGTGACCTTTTCGGAATCTGGGATAACCCACACAGTTCAACATCCAATATTCATTGAAAATTTGCAGCTTGAAGTTGTTACTTCACATCTTCACAGACATCTGCAGAACTCCATCCCATCTGAGCTTACCTCTGGAAAAAAACAAATCTTTGTGTGATTACTACCGCTTCTCCAAGTTCATCGTCAGCACCTCAGCCTTTCCAACCTCAAGCTACCCCTTCCACTCCCCCATCTGCTATCCATATTCCCATTGTCATCCCTACTACACCAGTTGTCACATATATTCCCGCTATCAAGGCAAACAGGTATACTCCTCTGAACTTACCTGCCAATCCAGGGGCTATGCCCCAAGACTATCAAAGTAAAATCACTCCTTTTGATGGCACAGGCACATACATAGCTCAACAACATACTAAAAAAATGACAGATTACTTTGAAATATATAAGGTGGATGCTGATGATGTTAGAATGAAAGTTTTTGTTTAAAGTTTGACTAGAGATGTTAGAACATGGTTTAGAGCCCTCCCTGCAAACAGTATCAATGACCCACAATCTCTTTATCAAACATTCTTGAATAAATGGGAAAAGAAAAAAGATCCTCTCCACATTTTATCAGAATATGAAGGCTTAAAAAGAGGTACCCAAGAAACTGTCCAATATTACTACACTAGATTCAATAATGTCTACAATGCTATTCCTCAAAATCTCAGACCTCCCCCAGACTTTGCCTTGATCAAATTCCCTCATGCATTTGATTTTGATATGGCATACCAACTTAGGGAAAGAGCTTCTTGAGACTTAGAAGAGATGCAAAGTATAGCTGTCAGTGTTGAGGCCAACCTGATTTCTAAATGAGCTAGAGCCAGAGCTGAAAGGAGGACATCTTTCAAACAAGAATCTTCTGCCTTTGAACAGAAATTAGATGCTATTATTAAGGGAATGGATAGGCTTGGTGATAGAGTAAAAACAATTGAGAGAAAATCCCCTTGGGATGGTCAACCAAACAATACTGGGAGAAATCCAAATTTAAGGAAAAATCAAAACCCTAATACTGCAAAGGTTGGGCCTGACCAAAACGTTAGGCTTCCATTCCAAGGAAAATTATGCTGAAGCCTCAACTTCTAATGAACCACCAGAAGACACTCAAATTAACTTAATGGGCCTCAAGAATGAACACCAAGTTTTCTTGACCCAAGAGGACCAAGAAGCTCACAATCTTAAACAATTCCAAACTCAGTCAGGTGAATCATTTGATTTTAGGGAGGGATATGATACAACCATTTATGAAGTCCACAAGAAATAAAATCTGAGGAGAAGAAGAATAGATGTCCCTGAAACCAATAAACAAAATGATGCCAAGCAACCCAACAAAGCTAAGATCAATAACCCCCCTGTACAAGTCCTTCCTGGAATAGGTCCTAACCTAAACAATCCAATAGTTGAAGATGTATTAGATAATCAAAAGCCTAACAAACAACCTTCCACTTCCATTCCTCCCAAAGGAAATATGGAAGGACCTTCAGAAATTGACTTGGAAGTAACTTCAGCCCATAACACCACTTCTGAAAAAGAGAAAAACATAGAAAATACAACAGAAAAAGACAATCCTATTTTCGAAAATAAAAAAACTCAAACTGAAAAAACTTTAAATCTTGAGACTGAAATAGTCAAATTAAAGATAGTTATTCCATTGTCAGAATTGGCTAAACATGATGTCTACAGAGGTCAAATTAGCAGATCACTCCAAATTTGTATGAACAAAGATTCGGTAAATGTTTTTGATGACCAGCCTGAATTAATTTTTGGACCTGAGGTAAACAGAAAATCAGTAGATGGAGGTGTTCCTCCTTTCTATGTAAGTCTGAACATACATGATAAAATACTTCATAATGCCATGTTTGATTCGGGTGCTTCTAATAACTTAATGCCTAAATCTGTAATGGAGAAGTTGGACCTAGATATTACCAGGCCATATAAAGACTTATTCTCTTTTAATTCAAGCCAGATCAGATGTCTAGGATTGATCAAATATTTATGTGTATCACTAGTTCAATACCCTACCAAAACCATTTTAGTGGACAGAGTGGTAGCTGATATTCCACCAAAATATGGCATGTTATTATCTAGGTCTTGGTGTGCAAAGCTTCAAGGATCATTACAGTTGGACATGTCCTATGCTACTATTTCAGTATTTGGTCAACCAAAGAAACTGTATTGAGAAACTTTAATGAAATATGTGGTAAGTAGCTAGGAAAAACCCCAAAATTTCCCTATCTACTCTATGCACTCTGACATGGACTCCTTCATTCTCTACAATGTTGAAATTGATCCCCCAACTGAGGTAAAATTTTTGGCAGTCGAACAAGAAGAAATTTCAAATGAAAGGTCTAGTGTTCAAATTCAAGAATTTTCTGAGAACAATGATATACAAGACACTAAAAAAAAACCAAATCAAACTAAAGAACCATATCTTCCTATCAAGGAGATTACTAAGACTCCTGATACTAACTATGAACATGATATCCTTTAGTACTTAGAATTTGATGGTTCGATTAATAAATTAGGAGCAGGAGATGGAATTTGGGTGCACAATCCTGAAAATGATCATGCTAAAGGTAATGCTTATAGGTTAAACTTTAGATGCACTAATAATATGGCTGAATATGAAGTCGTGTTGCTAGGACTTAAATTGATCAAAAGTTTAGGGGAAATCAGGTTATCAGTTTTGGGAGACTCTGATTTAGTCATTCAATAGATAAAAGGGAATGATCCCAGATTAAGATCTTACAGAGAAACAACAGTTGAGATCCTCAATACATTTCTTGA
Organism: Pinus taeda; assembly: GCA_000404065.3. NCBI lineage: Eukaryota > Viridiplantae > Streptophyta > Pinopsida > Pinales > Pinaceae > Pinus > Pinus taeda. Next base: position 102,411 of record APFE031407211.1, read on the forward strand.
AACACAGCTTGCCAAAATTCCAGGAAAACATAATTTGCATGCTCACAGCTTAGCAAGCTTTGCCAACACTTGTAAATTACCATTTTAACCCAATCATCAGTTCACAATTGAGATTAGACATAGGCCAACCATACCTGACAATGTAAAGAACTGGCAAGTGTTTGACAACTATATTCAAATTAACAATTTCTTGACCCTAGAGGAAGATTTTTATAGCACTAATATAGACATAGACACTCTCAGTGAGTTTGAGAAAATAGATAAAATAGAAACAGGCATTTCAGTAGAAAGTGCAACTCAAATTCTTCACCCAACAAAATTTACCAATAAAGAAACGAAAGATCTTAAAGAAATAGACATCGATGATATTATCGAAGGAGAATCTGAAGTTATTAAGTTGAAAGACAATCATTTGCCCCAAGGATTAACTCCTTTGGAATATTTATTTGATTTTAATGATATCCCAAAAAAACCCAAGATGCAACCTCTAAAAGCAGACATTGAACAATGTAACATAGGAACTGAAGAAAATCCGAAAATAATAAAATTATCGAAAACTTTGCCCCCTGATCAAAAACTTAAATATGTCGAACTGATCAAAGAATTCCAGGATGTTTTTGCCTGGAGCTATGAAGATCTGAAATCCTATGACACCTCTGTAATTCAACATACCCCTCAAGGAAAATCAGAAACCATTCAAACAAAAGCTTAGAAAAATTAACCTTGTACTACTCCCCTTAATTGAAAAAGAAATCAAATGAATGTATGAAGCAAGGATAATTGCTCATATCAAGTTTTCATAGTGGGTGTCTAATTTAGTACCTACTAGGAAGAAAATAGGAGAAATCAAATTGTGTGTTGATTTAAGGAATGTAAATAAGGTTTCTTTGAAAGACCATTACCTGTTACATAAGATGGACCACATTTTACAAAGGGTATTAGGTGCCTCAAGGATTTCACTTTTGGATGGGTTCTCAGGCTTTAACCAGATTCTGGTCCATCCTAATGACCAGGAAAAACTGCTTTTACAACACCATGGGGACCTTTCAAATATTTTAAAATGCCATTCGAACTTAAGAATGCAGGAGCAACCTTTCAACGAGAAATGGACATAGATTTTGCAAAAGAAATTTACGATTTTTTGGTCATATATCTGGATGACCTTACTATGTTTTCTAAATCAGATCAGCAACATTTAGATCATTTGAGACAAGTGTTTTTCAAATGCATAAAGTATGGTATTTCATTAAATCCTAAGAAGTCGTTGTTTGGTCTAGAGGAAGGAAAACTCTTAGGCCATATCATCTCCAAAGATGGCATTAGAATTGATCTTGCTAGAATAGAAGCCATTTTACAAATACCCCACCCCAGGAATGTCAAAGAACTTCAAGCTTTCCTAGGAAAGATCAACTTTTTAAGAAGATTCATACCTAATTTGGCCAAATTAATTAGATTGTTGAACAATATGTTAAAAAAGGATTCCAAGGTTAAATGGAAATTAGAAGCCAAACAAGTATTTGAAGAAATTAAAATGGCTTTGACCAAAACACCAGTCCTTACAAGTCCAAAGTTTGATAGAGACTTCATAATATTTTCATTTGCATCAGAACACACCATTGATGTTGTTTTACTACAAAAAGATGATCAAGGATGTAAAAAACCCATAGCCTTTTTCAGTAAAGCACTTAGAGATTCACCGCTAAAATACCAAATCATGGAGAAACAGGCTTTTGCACTTGTCAAAGCTATTAAAGACTTCAGAGTCTATATATTATACTCCCATGTAATAGCTTATGTACCAAGTGTTGTTGTCAAAAAAATCCTGACTCAGGATGGAATTGAAGGAAAACGAGGTAAATTGATAGCTAATATATTGGAGTATGATATTGAAATAAAACCTACAAAGCTTATAAAATGACAGGGATTGGCTAAACTCATGACTGAAACCAACTTTCAAGCCCTCGATATAAATGAACTGGATAACGAATAGGAGATGGCGACTCCACAAATCAACCAGGCCTTCTTAGAGTCACCTTGGTATGTTGATATAACTCATGTATTATTAAACCTGCAAGCTCCTCCAGGGTTATCCAGAACAGAAAAAAGTTTTCTAAAGATGAAAGGTTCAAAATTTTGTATCTCAGATAATGCTCTTTTTTGGAAAAATCATGAAGGTATTCTATTGAATTGTCTAATGAAAGATGAAGCTGATGATGTTCTCAAAGAATTTCATGCAGGAGACTGTGGTGGACATCTTTATGGAAATCAACTACAGACAAAATCCTAAGGGATCGATTTTATTGGCCCACCTTATTGGCCGATATAAAGAAATTTGTCATTGCTTGCCATAAATGTCAAATTTTTCAAGGCAAGATGAAACTTTTACCTGTACCCCTTAGACCAATTTCCACTGAAAGACCCTTCCAACAGTGGGGTTTGGACTTCATTGGGGAGATCCAACCTCCCTCTTCTGGCCAACAGAAATGGATCCTCACGACCACAGATTATTTCACCAAATGGTATAGAAGCCATTCCTTCTAGACAAGCTAGTGATACAGTGATTATAGGATTCTTAGAAACCAACATACTGTCTCGATTTAGCTGTCCTGAAAAGATCATAACTAACAATGCTTCTGCTTTCAAATCCAAGAAAATGATAAGTTTCTGTAACAAATACCATACCACTTTAGGCCATTCCACAACCTATTACCCTCAAGGTAATGGTCTAGCTAAGTCTTCCAATAAAAGCCTGATTAATATTATTAAGAAATTGTTGGAAGAGAACAAGAAAAACTGGCATAAGAAACTAACAAATGCACTATGGGCAGACAAACTAACTACAAAGAGATCCATTGGAACTAGCCCTTATGAATTAGTTTACGGCATGGAGGCCGTATTTCCTTCATCTTTGGGTTACTGCAAGAAGCTCAGGTGGAACCCAATGACATTCAAAGAAGAATAAATCAGACCATCCATTTGCAGCAGAACAGAGAAGAGGTATACCAAAGATCCCAATTGCTATAAGAAAAACTCAAGAAAATATTTTATAAGAGGACCAAGGTAGACGATTTCTACCTTGGGGAGAAATTTTTCAAATGGGATTCTAGGAGAGAAGACAAAGGAAAACAAGGGAAGTTTGACTTCCTATGGAATGGACCTTTTATCATCCAGGCCTTACAAGGGAACAATACTTACTTTTCGAAGAACCTGGATGGTACAAAAACAAAAGAAGGGCCACTTAATGGTCAGATGTTGAAACACTACCTTGATACAACTGTTTGATGTATTCTTTCTTCAACATGTATATACTATATCCTTGGTAATGCTGAAGTTGAAGCCCGAAGAGAAGGCCCTAAGCTTCACAAGTGTAACTGTCGTACATATAATAAACCAACTTCCCTTCACATTTTTCTGTAAACAATCACTAATTCCCCCAAAAGTATTAAGATATGTTCTTAATAACACCCATAACCCATTCATTTCATTTCATAAAGTTCTCCTAAGTTAAATCATATTTTTACTTAGGAATAATGCACCATGTCACTTAAAAAACCCCTTTCTGTCTCTAGCCTAAGTTTCTATGTGAAATTCCTAACATTTAAACTTAACGCTTATTCATTATATTTATTCATATTAACTGCTGACAATTATTATATAACTCCAAAAAAAAATATTACCCTTCCTGTATTATGCAATTAAATAAAACCCCCGCATTACTATATACCGCGCCCCCCGGTTAGTTATAAACATAGTTATAATGTAAAACATGGATTATTAAACTTATTTGAAGTTGATAATAACCTTTCCCACCGCGCTATAAAGGAATTAATTAACCACCCAGGTTAATTAATAACTAATCCCCCCTAACTAATAAAAATGCGCCCGATACAATTAAATCTTCGTTAATTATCTTGGGCCCACATTCATAACTCTTCGCCATCTCCCGAGCTCGTCAGCTGTCCGATCTCGGCCTTTTCATCCGATGGTTGACGATCATATCGTGACCACCCTTCCTGCCGTGCTTTAAGTCGCGATCGCCTAGTGGTTTTCCGCCCGTACCAAAGCCACGCATCATCCTCTCCATATGCTTGCTAGTCCTCCGATCGATACCACTTAACCCCAAAAGTGGTGTGGGGTAAACTACTTACCACCCTCCGTTAATGACAAGATGTCCCATCACTCTGATGTCCTTCGCCCAATAAATGCCAAAAAATACCCACCAAACCAATTTTGTTAAAAACAACGAGAAGAGGTCATTTTCACCATTTTTCCCTACAAACTGTGTTCCATATAAAATACGTCCAGACGACTGTACGAGCGTTCAGTCCACCACCCGGCCAAGAAATTCTATCGCCAAACTCTGCAGTTCATCATTCAACCTGAAAACTACACGTTTCATCTCCTTAAATCCAAGTATTTACCCAATTCACTCAGTGACCCTGCAATTTCAGTTTTTCACTCAGAATTCTACCTAAAAGGCTGAATTCAAGCAAAAACAGTCCATAGCTGCTATAAAGAAACAACAAAACTACTATTTGAGTCCATTCTTTCCACAAAAAGCCCAAATTACAGTTTAAAAACACAAGAACCAAATATGGAAGCCCCCATAGCCCTGAATGTCGCGCCCATGAATGCACCTCATAAAGACTTAGACTATTTACCCTTGGTCGACAAAGATTTCCAAATAAAATATTTATCTGGTGACATGAAACCATCTCCAAGACTTCTGCCAAGTCAGGGATAGTCATCTAAACAACACTAATATTTTTGGAATATGGGAATCCAACCTTCCCATGTATTTCCCCCCTTCAGTCCATGTTTTCCCAGACATCATTCATCAGTGTTGTGCCAACTATGACCCTGTCCATAGAGTAGTCATGTCCCCGTCCCAAACTGTTCTTTTTCACATAACTGCTGAGTCTATTAATGAGATGATACAGTTCCACTCCACTGAGACCCTTTCTTGTCTTTCCATGGGGTATCTGCTTGAAAAAGCTTCTCAATTGCCCAACTCAGAGATAACCCATATTGCTTACATGCTCATGAAACCAAACCACCAGCCCCAAGGCCCACCTCCCTATTTGCATGCCTGGTTCACTGAAACTAGAAAACTCATTATTGACATGATCTCCCTGATCTTGGGATTTAGGTCCAGTGAATTTGTTGATGACATCACCCTAGTTCTACTGTCAACGTTTATTCCAGGACAACCCCCTGCTATCAAATATGACTATGCCACTTTCATTGCCAACAAAATCCATGATCAATTCCTGAATTTGGATAGAGAATGACTCTTCAAGTACACATCTTTCATATACCACCTTCTGTTATATCATCATCCAGATAGCTTTTCTTTCCCCACCAGGAGGTTGGACTCAAAGGGAAATCGAAGGTCTGTGATCTTCTAGACCTCAGTCTTCCATAATACCTTTGAGTTCCCTTATACCTATGATGAGTTTATTGACTTATTTGTACTTTCAGCATCCACTTTGTTGATAGGAGCTCCCCCTCCTAGAATCTCTGGTGACATGAAAAATATTCTGTAACTCTCCAAACACTACAGGAAAAGTGACTGGTACATGTACCAAAATCACACAGAAATTAGAATATATGGGTGTGAACTTTGCCCTTTAAAGCTACCTAAATAAGTGCCCATTAGATTATTTGCACTAGAATATTTCAGACAGATTATAAAGGCAGATTTAGAGTATTTTTGCAATGCAAAGAAGAAGGCTCAATTAAGAATAGAAAACCAGTTAGGCCCTTATGTCATCCACTCTAGAGATGCGTAGCAAGAAGCTGAGAAGATTTTAGGAGACCACCTTAAATTGAAGAAATTTTTTTGGTGGGTGCCATATGACCCAAATATTTTTATAAGGGATAGAAAAGTAAGGAACAAGCTATCAGTTTATGTACATCATAGGATCCCAGAAATTGGATAGTATGCAAATCAGGATGAATGGGTACAAGGGACCTTAATAGAAGAAATTAGTGAACAAGAAAATATGGAAAAAGCTATGAAAGATCTTGGAAAAACCCTTGACCTGGACTCTTTTGGACAGGTGACTTTCAAGCTACCTCAACAATCAAGAGTTGGAACATCCTCTGTTGGAACTTCTCAATAGCCTACACAGAAAACCAGCACACCAGTCACAGGGACTTCAAAGGGCAAAGAAGTAGAGACCACAGAGTAGCCTACAATGACATATCAGCCAACACTGTCAAAAGAACAGAGTCAGGGGTAAATTCCTCCAACCCAAACTAAAGCACCAAAAGTTCCAGCACTGCAAACTCCTCTAAATGAGGAAAGAAGAAAGAAAAGAGATAGAGAAGACCCCATAGCTATCATTGAACCTGCTGAACAACCAGGAGCAAAAAGACAAAGATTGAATCCTATGTCAGAAGAGGAAATCATTGAAGAAACCACTGACAATCTAAGAGGTGAGAGATTGGTCAGCCAATAGACTTCCCGAGCGATAGAAACATCAACTAGCTCACATAGGCAGGAGCTAGAAACGTAGCACAGTGTAGAAGTTTCATCCACTAGGCCACAAAGCAAACAAGTCTTAGACATCAAAAGGACATTCATAGAGATAAAGGCCAGGAATGACCCATTAAGGCTTTAAATTTACAAGCAGTATCTTAAGATGGCCCCCATAAACCAAAAGAGATTAATGTCAGCCTATGACATTAAAGAAGGCAAAATGATAATGAGTTACTTCAAGCCCAAGGTGCAACAACCACAGTCAGTAGCTGATTACATCAGGACAAATTTGGAGGTCTTAGCCAAGGATATTCATCTTATGTACTAGATTGAGCTTCATAAATAGACTGGAGAGATGGTCTACTCCACACTAGCTGATAAAGCAATGTTGGCCCATAAATTACAAAACTCTTTAGACAATACCTCTGCTCAATTACATTTGGTGAAAGCCTCTTCTCTGGCCAAGGACAACAGGATAAAATCTTTAGAAGAGAACATTATTGAACTGGGATATGATCGCAAAGATGCTAAAGGCATAAAGGCACTAATGAAGAAGAAAGAAGAGGACATTGCTGTCCTGAGAAAACAACTGAAACTGCCTCCTTCCATGAATCCACAGACTGCAGAAGTTGTACAACAGAAATATGAACAGGAGACGATGGATCTACTCATGAAGCTTAATGATAGATTGAGTGACACAGAGCATGCATTGGAAAAAGCACTAAAGGAAAAGCGGGGAGAGTCGACCTCCCAACCTCCCGAGGGAGTCCACATAGTCTCAACTGTAGCCCCCTCCTCACTTGGAACAACATTGGCTCCCAATGTCCTAGCAACCACAACAGAGATAATCACAGGTACAACAATAGCAACAGCATTAGGCAGCAGTGCTAATATGAGCGCAGAAGAATTGATAAAAGCCATGGAGGAATTGAGACTCCAAGTGTCAGAATTGAAACAAGTAAAGGAAAATTTGGCAAAAGTAGAAAAGAATTATGACAAATCCAAAATAAGTGTTGCAGAGAAAATAAAGGAGGTTAAGACGCTAGAGAATAAAGTGAGAACATTAGAAAATGACCTCACTCTGTATAAACCTCTGGCAGAAACCAAAGGAATTCTTTGGGCCAACATCAATCAATCCCTTAATAATGTTTGGCCATCTATCCAAGTTATTTATGAGCAAATTTAATTAATAAGAGCAGCCCAAGTGGAAATTCAAAAGACAAGAGCTTTGTTGGGACAGTTGCCTGAACAAGCCAACCGGCTTATACATTTTTTGAACACCAAGACCACTAAACAACTGGAAGCACTGGAAATCACAGACAGGATAGGCACCATTATAGAAATTAAGAGAGTTCTGACCAAGAGAGCTCTGATGCAAAATTTGGAAAAGAGATGCCAGGATAAGTAGGTGGAGATTAATTCTTTCACAAAAAAGTTCACAGTTTTGCACAATAAAGGTCTACCAAGTCCTTTTGGAAGTAAGGACCAGCTGATGAAACACATAGATTACTCACATAAATTGAATAAATATGCTGCTGATCAAGCTAGTTCATGAACAAGTGCTTCAGTAGTAAAATCACTCCCCATAAACCAAGTTCTCTATGACAGCTTGGAGAACTTATTCTACATTGAGCATGAGGTAAAGCATCTATTCACCATCCAGCCTAATTTTTTTAGATATACAGACACTGATGAAACTTTAAGGAAACTTCAAAAACATAAATTGCCACAACATAAATTGTGGGAATATATGTTAGAAATTTTGTAAATTTCTCTTGGGTGAAGCGTAAATTTTGGGCTATTCTACCATGATAAGATAGACAAGGATGAATGAGAGTCAAATGGGTCAAAGTCTATCAGATCAATATTGAAGAATTTCCTATAAAGACGGAGCAGCCAACATAGAGTATCAGTGGAAGACAGCTGTAAACTGACTCGTAGAGCCTGCCTCCAGCACATCTAACAAAGACGGAGTAGCGAGCATGGCATCAGCTTATCTTTTCCTTGTTTTCGAGACTATTTGTCTCTATCTTTTGTAAAAAATGATTATTCATCACTAGATATTATCTCTGTGAGATATTTTTTAAGATATTTTGTATAAATAACCCCCCAAATGAAGTATTTGGGGTTGGTGAGTATTCCTAGGTTTTGGCTGTAACATTGAGTTTTGGAATAGAGAGCTGCTGGAATCAACTGTTGTTGGGCTTACTGGATGAAGAATTGAAGCTGATGACTTGTCACAACATTCTTGAATCAACCACTCGACCAATAAGTCCCTTATATCTGTGTTTTAAAGTTTTTTTGGTTCCTTATATCACCCGTGTTTCAAAATCTGAATGATAAAAATAAATATTAATTCAAAATATGCTTGAATGCACTATGTTTTCATCCATTATCATTCTCTGTTTTTTCTTCAGAATTAGAATAAGTAGTGTAAATCTTAATTGCTCCTATTTCCTAATTCTTTCATGTTGCTTATTTGTCAAAGAATTCTTAAACTTCTCTTTAGTAGTAATCATCCGCTTTTCCTCTTTAAATAGGTTGAAGGATTCTTAACTGCTTTTCACCCAATTTGAACCCATTCCATCTGCTTCCACTCTTTATTTGTTCCATTTTTTACTACCTTGCTCTGTGGAACCATCCTCTGTTAATAAGCCAAATCCAGAAAGCTATCGTTGTTGACTCCATTAGCCCAATGGACTGAACTGCTCAGTCTTACACCTTTGCTGTATTGAATCTCACCACCCAAAAATCAAACAAAACCCCTGAACCTCATAACTAGCCTAATAATTTTAAAAACAAAGTTAAATCATAAAGAGAGAGCCCTCCCTAGATACAGATTGGCTAGATTCTGTATCTAAAAGATTGGTTTGTGGTTACCTGGCCTCCTTTTCCTTTCTTAAAACTTTGGGGAAAACCTGAGTGATAATATGTTCTATGCCAGATAGCTAGGAAAATTTAATTATAGATATGAGAACTTCAGCAATTGTAGGGACACTGAAGTTTGATGATGTCAGTAGTAGTTTAATGAATGAGGAGTTGTGACACAAGTTAATTGCGGAAAACTAGGGAGGAGAATCTCTAGCTCCAGCTGATCATGGTAGGAGAACGGATCGAGGCCGGCAAGGGCGATCAAGAGCGAGAGGCCGATTAAAATCAAGGAGAGGCAGGATCATATTCTTTCATTGTGGCAAACTCAGGCATATGAAGAAAGAATGTCGATTTTGGAAGAAAGGACAAAAGGATCAGAGACCGGCCAATACAAATCACAAGTCATCCAGCACAAATGGAGGTGAGACTATTGCTGTAGCCACAGATGGTGATGTGTTGTTTATTGTTTCAATAGAGGATGCATGTGTACATACATCTAGCAATAGCTTTGATTGGATCCTTGACTCTAGGACATCTCACCATGAAACCCCATTCAAAGATAGTTTTGTTGCATAAGATCATGGTGATTATGGTATAGTGCATTTGGGGAATAATCATTTTTTCAATATTGTTGGAGTGGAAGATGTCCAGATCAAGGTGAAGGATGGACAAGATATATTGTTGAAATAGGTCAGGCATGTATCGAAACATGCATGAGTTTGATCTCTATGGGACGATTGGATGATGAGGCCTATTCCACCAACTTTGGAAAAGGAGTCTAGAAAACTAGCAAAGGAGCATTGGTCATGGCCAAAGGACCCAAGAAAGGAACATTATACACATTGAAGGCACTGATAGGAAAATCATATTTGGCTATTGTCACAAAAGAAGGAAATTCAGTAGATCTATGGCATAAGCACTTGGGTCACATGAGCGAGAAGGGCTTAAAAATCCTTGTTGGTAAAAATTTATTGCCAGGTTTGAAATCCTACAATCTTGAGCTTTGGGAGCATTGTATATATGGTAGACAAAGAAGGGTTTCATTCCTTAGAGGTGGCCATGATAGAAAGAAAAATTTCTTAGAATTTATACACTCAGATGTGTTTGGGCATGTTAATATCAAGTCATTATAAGGAGCACCATATTTTGTAACATTTATAGATGATGCATCCAGGAAGGTTTGGGCATATCCTATAAAAATTAAAAGTGAAGTGTTTGGAATATTTCAAAATTTTCATTTTGTTGTTGAAAGAGAAACTAATGAATTTCTCAAGTGTTTAAGAACAGATAATGGTGGAGAATATTTCTCAAATGCATTAAAGGAATATTCTAACAGGTTTGGCATAAAGCATGGGAAGTTGTGCTTGGTAATCCTCAACAAAATGGTGTCACGGAAAGGATGAATTGCACCATTATGGAAAATGTGTGAAGTATGTTGTCCAATTCTACTTTAGAGAAGAATTTTTGGGCTGAAGCGGTCAGGACCGCTTGCTAACTCATAAATAGATCTCCAACTATAGCCTTGGGTGGTGGTATTCCTGAAGAGGTTTGGACTCGTAAGAAGTTGAATTATTCTCACTTCAAAACCTTTGGATGTAAAGCATTTGTACATATTCCCAAAGAAAACAAAGCTAATATAGATAATAAATCTATGAAATGCATTTTTTTGGGATGTGCAGATGAAGAATATGGTTATCGTTTATGGGATCCATTCAAAGATAAAATTATTAGAAGCAAGTATGTTATATTTAACAAGTTGGAAATGTTCAAGAGGAATGTAGGTGAGCTAGAGGTCAAGAAAGTTATTAATAGGTTTGAAGAGAAGCAGGGAAAAATCCCACCAAATGAACAACAAATTTAGGAGGAGGAAGAACAACAAGTGGAAAATGATGAACAACAAGAAGAAGGAATATTGCAGGAACCTTTACAAGAGATTCAACCCGATAATGCACCACCACAGTTGGTTTGTAGATCTTCTAGGCCTCACAATCCTTCACAAAGGTATCCTCTTTGAAACTATATTTTGTTAACTAATGAAGGTGAGACTAATTGTTTTCAAGAAGCCTGTAAAGTTGACCATAATAAAGAATGGAAGAAGAAATGAACTCTTTGGTGGAAAATAAAACTTTGGAAATGGTAAACCTCCCAAAAGGTAGAAAGGCTCTACAAAAAAAAATGGGTTTATAGGATTAAGCATGAAGGTGATGAAAAGAAGGAGCGGTATAAAGCAAGGTTGGTGGTGAAAGGGTTTTCCCAAAAACAAGGTATCAACTTCACTGAAATTTTCTCACTTGTTGTTAAAATGTCATCCATTAGAGTCATTATTGGTCTTGTTGCTACTTTAGACTTAGAATGTGAATAGTTAGATGTAAAAACTGCATTCCTTCATGGTGAATTGGAGGAAGAAATTTATATGGAATAGCGAGAAGGCTTCATAGAAAAAGGCAAAGAAGACCTTGTTTGTAGGTTGAAGAAGAGTCTCTATGGGTTGAAATAGCCACCTCGATAATGGTACAAGAAATTTGATTCATTCATGTTGGAACATGGTTTTCACAAGTTGGAAGCTGACCATTATGTTTATATCAAGAGGTATGATGAAGGAAAGTATATCATATTATTATTATATGTGGATTGCATGTTGAGTGTTGGGCATGATAAAAATAAAGATGAATAGGTTGAAGAAATATTTGGGTAGAAAATTTGAAATGAATGATTTGGGACAAACACAACAAATATTGGGCATGTCGATTATGCATGACAGGAAAAACAAAAGGTTGTGGCTGTGACAAGAAAAATATATCAAGAAGGTGTTTGACAAGTTTAATATGAAGGATGCCAAGTGAGTTCGTACACCCCTTGCAACCCTCTTCAAGCTGAGTATTGAATTATGTCCTAGTGATTACAAGGAGAAGGAATAGATGAGCAACATTCCTTATGCTTCAGAAGTTGGCAGGTTGATGTATGCCATGGTATGCACATGACCAGACATTGCATCTTTAGTGAGAGTAGTGAGCAGGTTTCTTGCCAATCCAAGAAAAAAACATTGGCAAGCAGTAAAATGGATTTTGAGGTATCACAAGGGTACTAGTCATTATCGTTTATGTTTTGGTCATAATGAGACTATGCTTGAAGGATTTACAGATGCAGATATGGATGGAGATATGGACACCAGAAAGTACACTACAACTTATTTGTAAACATTCACAGGTGCAGCAGTATCTTGGGTGTCAAGGCTACAAAGAATAATAGCTCTTTCCACAACAGAAGCATAGTACATAGCTGAAATAGAAGCTTGTAAAGTGATGTTGTCAATGTAGCGATTCCTAGGAGAGATATGAATAAAGCAGGACAAGTATGTGTTATATTGTGATAGTTAGAGTGTTATTCACTTGGCGAACAACCCAGTATTTCACTCAAAAACCAAGCACATTGACTTAAGGTAGCATTGGATTTGGCATGCATTGGATGAAGAACAATTATCCTTGGAAAAGGTCCATACAGATAGGAACCCTGTTGATATGCTCACTAAGATTCTACCAAGAAATAAACATGAGTTATGTAGAGGCATGATAGGACTTGGTGTGACTTGAATCATGGCTCTTATTTGGCTTCAAGTGGGAGAATGTTAAGTGTGAAGCCGAACCGGTGTACACTATGCCAATGCTGACACAAACTCCTCGAAAGTCCGCCATCCAAGCCGTCACCTCCACACTCGCGCCGAACCTACAACACTGCCATTAGTTTCTGGATCTTTCATCTGAATCACATGCAAGATTCTAGATCCTCCTTCTGCCTCTATAAATTTGTAATTTCTCTAGCCAGGGAATGCAAGACAGAGGCTAATGTCTCTATATAATATGATGTGATTTATGTTCTCCAATTATTTGTTTTCTCTTCTATTGTCAATTTTCTTTTGTTGTTGCTTCATTCTCTGTGATGTTTTGTTTGCTACCATAAATTTTTTATTTCAACTTTGCTTCTCCGATCTAACCCATATAATTTATAATTATAATTTAAGACTTTAAATAGCCTTTATCATATACTTCACATTTTATTATTTTATTTTTTAAGGTGAAGAGACACTACTATGTTTACAATATAAGGTTTAGATGAATGAAAATGCATATCGTACTAAAATTAAAATAATCACTAAAGACTTAAATTCAATGATACATACTTGTATATATTTCTACGTTAATAAGGTAAACTTGTAACTAAAATGACCACTTTTCTTTCTCCACGGTAGTAGGTTAAACTTCGAACTAATAGATCCACATTGCCTTTTTCCAGGGGAATGGCCTAAAGGTACTAATTTTAAGTAAATGTATGCAATTGTGTTTACAACAAAACCTTTGGATGACTCAGGAAGAATGACTCACTCGGAAGAGTAAGGTCAGAAAGTATGAACCTCTAGATAAATGAGGAAGGGTGATTCATCTAAGATAGGGGATAAGAGACCACTGCATAGTTTGTTTTTGAAAACAATGTAGGTAAGGATGGTTGACTTATCGAAGGTAGGTTTTTTTTTTTAATTTGTATCATTACATAGATGGTCTTCTAAAAATATTGAATTCATATTTGTATGTGTGAGAATTTTTATTATGTTAGATCTTAGGCTTTTGTGATTTATAATGTAGCAAGCAAGTTCTTTGAATTAATCACATCAAAATTATTTGGTCGAACATTTCAAACCATCTAATGTGGTTCATCTTCAAGAGAAAGGTGAAAAAATTTATAGACCCTAAGGAATAGATAGCAAGGGAGCATCAGAATCCAAAGTTAGCCGAGTTAGACGATTATAAACTAGCCGTTAAAAAATTAGTTATTTTAATTATGATTAATATATTTTAAATTTTTAATTCCCATTAAAAAATAGCTGTTATAAGCTGTTGTTATATATATATATAATATATATAATAAATATAATATATATATATATATAGATATATATATATATATATATATACTATACATATTCAAATATCAATAACCTAATCAATAATAATATAATAAATATAATTAATACAAATAGAATTATTTATTAAGAATAATAAATATTATATAATATATATATAATTTCTAACCAAATAAGGAATAATATTAAAGAATTATTGATTTTAATAACCAATTTTTATTTCTAAAACAAATTAATATTACATTATTCATTTTCCACCCATCATCCTTATTGAGATTAGCAACAAGTTTCTCAATCTCAATAGCTTCTCTTACCTTCCTATGGTGGAAATGATCAACCCTCGCAATGGTCTTTACATCCTCAATGTAAACATGGTGCTTATATTTTTGTGCATGCTCAGCAAGTGCTAATGAGTGAGATCAATTGTGCCTAACATCAACCACATGTTGGTGGATTCTCTGTTTAATAGAGCGGTCGGTTTCCCGAATGTAAAGAACACCATAGGAAGATGGGATTGAGTAGATGAATTTCATATTAAAATTAGATTAATTATTATTTAAAAATTTTAAAGAGAAGGGATTCAACGAGATAAGTTAATAATGGATAATTTGTATTATATATTTGTTCATATCTTTAATCATTATATGAAAAATTAAGAAAAAAATCATTTCAATGAAATAAGTTAAGAATGTGTAGTTTTGGTTTATATATTTATCTATCTCTCCGTGGGAATAAGCTGACCATGTGAGCAAGAGATTTACTTTGCGAAAACAAAGTTAAATGATTTTTTAAGGTAATTTGAGTTTTAGAAATTAAATAGTAAGAAACTTATTTTAAGAAACAAAAAAGAAGGTTGGGAGTAATAATATTGTTTTTCAGATTATTCACATTCTTGAGATTTGGTCAAAGTTCAGAACCAACTAATGTGGTTCATCCTCAAGACAAAAGTGAAAAAATCAATCTTCACCATTGTTTAAATAGCAGAGAAGCATCCTTGCCTCGAATTAGTCGTTATGAAATAGCTGTTAAGAAAATGTTGTTTAGAATTTGTTCATGAAATATAAAATTAATCAATTAATTAAATATTTTATTTACATATTCGATAAACTAAATTTTAAAAAAAATTGTAATATAATATAATAATAAATTAATGCGATAATATTCATTTATTAAATATTTCTATTCATTTTGCAGGGTATAAACTAAATAGTGAAGGGAAGCATATTGATGTTTTAATAATTAATTTGTTATTAAATTTTATTTTTCAAATTAAAAAATGTAATATAATTAATTATAAATGGAATAATAAATAAGGAAGTGAATAAATAATAAAGTTAATTAATATTTTAAAAATAAAAAACAATCTAAAACTAACTATTATACATTAAAAAAAGGTGAAAAATAAAATGAAAGAGAATGAGAAATAAATAAAACTACAAAAAAATAGAGGACGTAAAAGAAAATAGTCAAGAGGAAATGGAAGGAATCCAACTCTTGATTAATTTCCAACCATCATCTCTATTGAGATTGATCGCATGTTTCTAAATCCCAATGGGCTCTCTTAACTTCCTATGATGAAAATGATCAGCCCTCGCAATGACATGGGTATCCTCAATGCAGATATGGTGCTTAGATTTCGCTGCATGTTCGACTAAATCTGAGGAATGAGAGCAACTATGTCTAATTTATACTGCATGTTCTTGGATTCTTTGGTTTATGGATCGACCGATTTCACCAATGTAAGGAACCCCACATGAGAAAGGAATTGAGTATACCCCTTTCATGTCTTTAGGGTTGACCAGGTGTTTAACAAATCTAAGAAAGTTTCTAATGGTGGTAAGGTTCTTGAAAATGACAAAAACTTTATTATTTTTAAGAATATTAGCAATCTTATCTGTGGTCCCTGGGATGAAGGGAAGAGACACATTGGAATTATAATCATCACAAGGAGGCTTAACTCGAGATCCTTTAAAAGCTCTTTGAAGGCCTTCAAGGCCTTACTTTCTACTATAGCCATTATTTTCAAAAACTCTCAAAAGATGTGATTTCTCTTCTTCAAGGTGATTCCAATTTTTTGGGCTAGAAAAGGATGAGAAGCGACATGAAGATAATGTCTGGTGTGAGTTTTTTTGCAAAAAATCTTTGTCAGAAACATAACCATCATCCATCCTAGAGAGGAGAATATAAAGGAAAGGAAGCAACTCGTTAAATTCGACCTCCATCGTGAATTTGATTGATTCAGATTGGGAATTAGGATGATGGAGACACAAATCTAACTTCTCATGGCCATGTGGCCAAACGTCACAATTGTCGTCAACAAACCTTTTCCATTTCTTAGGGTGAAAGGACACAGAGGTCAAAGCGTTGGTCTCAAAATATTTCATGAATAATTTAGCCACTATGAGGGAAAGAAGAGAACTCATAGCAACCCCATAGGTCTATTCAAAGAACTCACATTGAAAGCTGAAAAAAGTGGAGGTGAGGCACAAACCTACTAACTTGGCTGTGTCATTATTAGTTATCTAATTAATGACTCTGATGGCCTCTTGGATGGGGATTTAAGTATAAAGGGAAACAAAATCAAAGCTCACTAATAGATCCCCTAGGTCGAGCCTAATATATCTCACCTATTTGATAAACGAAGCAAAGTCTTTGACAAAGGACTAAGTGCAACCAATGAGAGGTTTGAGCTTTTGAGCTAGGAATTTAGCAAGAAGATAAGATGACTGACCTACTGTGTTGATAGTAGGTCTTAAGGGGACCCCAGTGTTATGGACCTTCGGAAGGCCATAAATTTTGGAGTTAAGAGGATTACTCTCGATAAGATTTTTGCTAAGGGGGTTAAGAGAAATGTTGTATTTTATGGCTAACGCGATTTCTTTAGACACTTTTTTGAAGGGGCTTATTTTTAAGTTTAATGTGACTACCACCATTATGAAGATGGTCAATCATTTTGTTAACACTGTTAGCCTTATCAAGGATAACAACAAACCCTCCTTAATCAACCTTTAGGATGACAAAGTCAAGGTTTTCCCTTAAGGCTGTTAGGGCAAGAAAATCATTTTTACTAATGTTGTTCTTAGGAGGCCTAGATTTCCTAAGAGCAATGGCGCAACCTTGCCTAATAACATCCTTGACATTATCAAGAAGGTCTCTAATTCCAAATTTTATGTTACATATAATATCATCAATGAGAATCTTTCTAGGGGCAAGGGAGAAATTAAGCCCTTTATTGAAGAGGTGAATAAAAAAAGGATCTAACTCTAAATTATTAAACACATACATGGTAGAAATAGAAAATGAATGATAAGCATGAGAGAGTATATATTATTAACAAATGATATACATTTATAGTACATTCATATGACCTTTGGTTTCGTATTCCAAGGTCTCTTGGAATTCCTTAGACTATTTAGCTTTCACACCAACTCTTAGAGGATTAGGTGTCCAATATTCCCCCCCCTTAATCTAAAGGGTTATGTATGAGTCCAAGAAGAGAGTTGTAATAAAACATTTGCAAAAATGCATAGCAGCACTAGGCTAAATGTGCTCTCTAAAATGTTGGTATAAGGGTGGTAGTTTAATGATGACCACTAATGCTCGAATGCTTAGTGTAGTTCCTAGAACTCTTCCAAGTCTAGCATGAAGCTCAGGTATTTTGCTAGAGGAAGTGCTCTTGATGTTTTGAAGAGGGAAACCTTCAACCAATAAATGGAGGTCTCACCCCACATAAAAGGGAGAACCTCAACCTGAAAAGGGAGGTCTCAACCTGTGATGGTTTAAGGATTACCACCAACTCTGGAATGCTTAATAGAATCCCTGGAACTCTTCCAAAACTGGTAAGAAGTTGAAGTCTTCTGCTAGAAGAAGTGTCATCAATTCTTTGAAGAGGCAACACCAACTGAAGGCATGCTCAGGCAATCTTTGTCTCTAGCGACAATTCTGAATCTAGTATGGTAGGTTATGGATCAGGCTCGCTTGATGTGACTTTGAAGCTTGTAGATGACCATCATTTCCCCCCTGTCAGATACAAGGTGAGATGATGGACAAAACTAAACTACAAGGCTATTCAATACTCTAGGACAAGTTTAGACATACGACTGAAATATATTCTTGGTTGTTGATGCCCATTGCCAAGAAGCGATCCATCCAAGACGAATCTTTCTTCTTGTAGGAGGTTTGTTTCTGAATCATTTGTTTGAAGAATAAATGGTTTTATGACAATGCTTACGTGGATGAAGATCAAAACAATGATCTTTCATGTGGCCAAATTGGTCACAGTGTTTTCATTTCACAATCTGTTGTTGTTGCTGTGGAAGAGGGGCAAAATATGAAACAACTAAAGGTGAACTATCATGAAGGAATCCTACACTTTGAAACTGAATGGGGTTTGAGTAATCTAGAATATGAAAGGAAACCTCCTTATCATATCAAGACATGTTCTGTGTTTGTTGTGGACAAGCTCTTCACAAGGTTTGATGATGGGCTTGGGAAGTGCAAACTCAAATTTTGCATCTACATGTACAACTATTGCTTCATTGGGTACTAAATCTGAATGAACTTCAACAATGTTGACTTACTGATGATGGGTGGTTGTCTCAATGTTCTGAACAAAAACAAGTTCAAAATGATGTCTATTTTGATGTAGCTATTCTTGCTATAGCTGTGATTCAAGCTGCAAAAAAACAATTTTGTCTTGTACATTTTACAACAAAGTTTCCATGTTAAAAAGAGTTTCCTTACTGTCTTTTACCATCCCATCAACAGTGAAATGGATTAGACTATTCAATAACTGTAATGCATCATCAATTTTCTCCATTTCATGACAATGTTGCACGGATATCTCACACGATGCCAAATAGCCGCAACTTTAAAGAATATAAACAACCCCCAATGCTTATGAACATTGAACTCAGTTGTTCCCAAAAATCCTCTAGCAATTCACTTTCAAAGAAGAAACAATTGCTATCAAAACTTCAACAACTATCGCACCATGTCATAGATAGGACTTGAATGCTCATATATATAAATGATTTGGCTAGGGTACAAACCAATATTATCTAAACTTGCGACTTTCTTCAAAGAAAACAATCAGCTCTCAATACTCATATAAATGGGGTAATCATTGGAGATCCAAGCCTTCATGAAACTTCCGACTACTTTTTGAAATAGTAGCTTTGAGACGGCATATAATGCAGCATGTGCTCTTGTTGAGAAAAGAAACTTTGCAGAAGCTCAAAAGCTCCTACTTCTTGCAGGTAGGATAGGACAAGAGATGTTGATAGAAGAGGAATATATTGAGGAGGAAATAGAGAATGAACTAGCTCCCATTTCCATTCAACTCGCATATGTGCAACAGGTTTTAGGGAATGACGGGGATGCAATGATAGCCTATAACAATATTCTAAAACAGAAGCTAGCTGATGCTCCATCAATTGCAGTTGCACAAATAATCTCATCACACTGAAGGGTGCCAAGGATGTGTCTGATGGATTAAAGAAGTTTGACAAATTAATTGACAAGAGTGGTGGAGTTCAAGGATTACAATTTGCTGATAGCCTTGAGTATAAGCTTTCTGTTAGACAGAAGGAAGCAATTTACTATAATTGTGCAATGTTGTTACTAAATGTAAACAAATTAGATGAGGCTCGGGAACTTGTATTGGCCCTTCTCAACATGGTACCGAATAGCATGACACTCACCTTACTTCAAGCATCATTGTTAATCAAAGAGAACAAATCTAATCAAGCAAAAAAAATTTCAAGAAAAATTACTGAAAAAGTATCCAATGAAATCAACATTTGCTCTTCTTTTACATGCCCAAGTTGCCACAACTATGAGTCATTATCAGTTTGCTATCGAATCTTTGGAGTGCATAACTGAAATAAAACACCGACCTTGAGCTGTTGCTACATTCGTATCTTTAAAAGAGAAGGCAAGGGATATTGACGGGGAAGAGGTTGTCTTTGATGCTGCTATAGAGTGGTGGAGAAGAACGCTATAGGGACTCAAATGCGTGGGCATGAAGATATGTGGATTCAAACTCATTAGTTGTAAAACTTTTTTTTATTACTATCTGCAACTCTAATACCATGTTAAACACATACATGGTAAAAACAAAAGATGAATGATAAGCATGAGAGAGTATCTATTATTAAAAAATGATATACATTTATAGTACATTTGTATGACCTTTGGTTTCGTATTCCAAGGTCTCTTGGACTTCCTTAGACTATTCATCTTCCACACAAACCCTTAGAGGATTAGGTGTCCAACATAAACTGGAAAGATTGATTACATTTTCAGATGAATTATTATTATTATTGTTATACTTTTTATTATTCATTGGATTTGGGTTCAAAGTAGTATGCTAATGGAGAAAGGAAACAATTAGAGGAGAAACTGGAAGGGTTACTCAATGCGAAGGCAGAATTGGCACCTAAAGGTGAACGCAGCAGAAGACCAGAGCAGGTTGGGATTCGTTAGTGATCGAAAATTGAACGGAGAAGGTAGGATTGGAGATGACGAAGGAGGGGGTATTGCAGGGTCACCAACCGGTGAAAGGTTAGAGAGGGGGCCCGAAATCAAGAGGGGACAGGCACCAGGGTTGGATGGGGCGAGATCCAACTTCGACGATGAAAGAGGAGAAGGAGAAGGATGACCTACACACTAGATGAGCCGAGAAAACATATTTGGATGACCGGAAGGAACACGTGTGATGATAGTCGACTTATCAACTAGAGTGAAGCCACAATCCTTTTTGCAATCCGTGCTGGAATAGGAGGGATAGATCACAATGTTGCTAGAACATGAGGGATCGATACTAGAGCTCGAACCAAATACCAAAGGGATGAACTCGGCTGATGCTATTTTGAAGGTAATGTGAGTTTTAGAAATTAAATATTAATCAAAATGTTAAATTATTAAAAAGTAAATTAATCGTAGTTTTTTTGTTCTACATTTTGGATGGTTTTTTGGCATATTATTCAATCTAATTTGTCCAAATTCTGGTAGGGATTTCTTGGAATCACAAATTTAAGTTGAAAACCCTCCTCAATCCGAGTCTCATGGAGTTGTTCAAGCTCTTGAATCCATATATATAGTCAAAACTCATTTTAAACAACAAAAATAAAGATTTGATCAAAAGCTCCCAGACAACATTTTTAGACATAGCCATACAAATTTATTTCTATATCTGAAATTTAAAATATTTATATTTAAGTAATTTAAATATTTAAAATTCATAAATAAAATTAAATATTTTATATTTGATTCTTTCAATTAAAATTTAATTTAACTAATATAAATTTTATTAAGATGGTAATTTTTATATATTTAAATTAAATTTTTAATTATAAATAAATTTTATCTCTAAAAAAGATAATTCACAAAAGTTATAGTTTGATTTTATATAAATTTCATTGAAGAATTATACTTATAAAAGAACACCTTAAAACTTTCTAATTAAACTACTTTAAATTAAACTAAACTTCTATAGAAATGCAACCATCTTTATATTACAATCTTCATTTTATCATGGATGAACATTTTCCTCATATATAAATTTTCAATTTTTGGTTCATATCTTATCTTTTGTTAACAGGAATATGATGCACATTTGTTTTTTTTTATTTTTACAGTTGATGCACATTTGTTTTTTTATTTTTACAGTTGTACGAGCTGCCAAAAATTAATAATTTAAAGTTGAAGACTTTTTTAGCCAAAATTGAGCTAAATATAACCAAACCTATAAGTCAATATATATCCAAGCGTATGTGCACATAAATAAATATATAGCCAAAGCTAACTAACCGCATAATTAGATAGTGATTAAATACACTGCCAACAATACAGATATGCAAATTATGTGAATGTGCCCCCAATTTCCCAACTTCCGCCCTTTGGCCCAATTTCTTAACTTCCCAACTTCAACCCTAAGAGAAACAAAAACCTCTGGACAACAGAATACGGCTCTTGGGCGACACCCATTCCAGATTGAATGGTGTGGGGTCGTAATAGCATGGAGTTGAAGTTTAATGGTAAAATGTGTTTTTTAATTAATTTTTTATTTAATAATGTGGGGTTGTAATAGCATGGAGCTGAAGTTTAATGGTAAAATGTGTTTTTTTAATTAATTTTTGTAAAATAACCAATTTTAAAATTAATCAATAATATTTAAATATTCATTATTTTCCATATAAATAATTATATTTAAAATAATAAATAAATTTAAAATTCCAATGCAAAACATGTATATTGCAGTACTACCACAATACATTTAACAATGTGCAGAGGCTGGAACAACACATTTAACAATGTGCCGACGCTAGAACAATATTGTCACAGCAGTAGTTTTGTCACCAAACATTTATCGGTGGCAGTATTTTATTGGTATATGTTTTGAAGTTTTTGTGGTATATTATTTGGTTTAATTTGATTAAAATTTTGAGGACTTATGAAGATTATAAATTTGAGCTTTAAGTTTTCCATAATTTAATTGTCTCGCAAAATTTTCAAAATGCTAAATTTATATATAATAACAATAGATTTAAAACAATTATTAATAAATTTTTTTGAAAAAAAAGAAAATTTGATAACTAAAAATGAGGTAGAGGAAAAGAGAAGAAAGAGTAAGGTAGTCTAACCGGACTTTAAAGTTATGGAGAAAAGAGAAAAAAAAGTAGTATAACCTGACTTTAAAGTTGTTCAAAAAATCATAGAAAATCCGGTTATTTTTTTTTAAATCTAATTTATAGTTGTTAAACTTCAAGATTTTAATTAGCTTGACATTTTTTATGGTGTTAAATCTTTTTCGCCATCAAAAACATATTCAAACATTACCAAATTTTATCAGCTTTTGGGCCATCTAAAAAAATTTGCTGTCTAGATTGACCAGGGCGAAAAGAATATAATAACGAGGAAGTCGCCTCGTTAGATTGCAGATTGAGGTCCCAAGGCTTATGCCCTGCCGTATTTTAGGGTATCAGACAGAGCCGTTCAATGTTGTAATGCTCATCTGCCGCTGTAAGCGCAGACTCGAGGTTCAGCCAGCCGTCGCGGGCCAGCTGTCAAAGTCCACCTCAGCTCTGCTTCGCTATGACTAGAACGGGACCCTTAGCTTCCCGTCCCCGCTGCCTTCTCACTCCTTCGTTGAGCTCAGCCTACGCTTTTCAGTTCGTCCTGTTTTGACGAAAGAATTCCATGGCTCCCAGAGATCTGGAAGGCGATGGCAGTAAGAAAAGTGTAAAAGATGGCAATGCCAATGCCCCAAAGGAAATCCATTACATTGGCGTCAGGAAACGTAAGTGGGGCCGTTACGCGGCTGAGATACGAGATCCCCTCAGGAAATGTAGCGTTTGGCTATGCACCTGGGACACCGCCGATGAGGCAGCAAGAGAATATGACAGAGCCGCCAAAGTTCTGAAAGCACCAAATGCCAAGATCAACTTCCCCTCTCCTAACAATTGTTGGAAATGGTAATTTCTCCTGTGCGCAGGAGGCCAGCAGCAGGTAAGGCGCCCGGTCAGCAGTCAACGGCCACCCCGAAACCACCGATGCAAACTTAAAACCGGCAGGATCATATCGCACCGCCCTTCAGCGAAAGGCAGTTTCCGTGCATCGAGCTCTGATGCAATTGGGAGCTGACAACTGTCCAGCAAGTGATGCTGGCCTGACATCAGCATGTCCCATCCGTCGGAAGGTAACTTCTGGTCCACTAACCCCACCCGATATGCGTCCGATCAACAGTGAAGACCTCCGCCGCTCGATCTCCAGGTAAGGTCTCGTGGTTTACACTCACCAAAGTACACACGGGCCTGTTCGAAAATTTAATACAGCATGGACCACACGATATGGACCATACCTTATATTAAAACATGTTTGGTAAAAGTTTCAATGTTTTCATACGCCGATTTAATACAGAGTATGGGCGGAAATACAATATAAGTTTATTTTATTATTCGTGCACATATAATGTAAAAACGTTGACTGTGTGATATGTGAAAAACACACGGGGTGAAAAATGTTTTTGGCTCGGCGCAACCAAAGAAAACCAGTGGGACTGTAATTTTAGTCTGCGTTTTTTTTGGTAATTGCACACGGTAAAATGAAGTGGTGGTCCGCAGCACCAATGAAGAAGAATGTGAATCTCACAGGGTGAGATAAGAAATTGGATTCGCAGCAGCGAATGGAGAATAGAGTTTAAACTTTGCATTGCAGGAAATGCACAGAAGTGCATTGCAGGAAATGCACAGAAGTGCATAAATATTTTGGGTTTGTAATGAAAAAGGTTTTATGCAGCAAAGTGATTTTGCTTGTAATGTAAGAAGTAAAAATTGCACAGCGGTGCAGGAGGAAAAGACAGAGAAAGTAAATGAAGAAAACCAGTGGGTTGTTTTGTTTCAAATCCATGAGTTGTTTCACACAGCAGTGAAAAGTTAAATGTGTAAATCCCTGTAAGTTTTTGTTTTTCACACAGCAGTGAATGTAAATGAAATATTTACACAGTGGTGTAAAATTTCATAGGAGGCAGAGTAACTTAGGTGAAAATATTTTGGTGAATCCCTCTCAGTAAAAGAGGATGAATATGTCTCTGTAAATTCTCAGGTGAAAACAGAGTTTTGGTTTAATCTTGTTTTTGGTAAATCCCTCTCAGCAAAGAGGATGAATGTGTAACTGTGAATTTATTTTAATGAATGGAAATCTTTTATGGTGGTGCATTACTCTGTTCAGTGAATTTTTTGAAGGGTAAAGATCCTGGAGTAGAGCAAAGGAAACAGAGCATAGCCTCTGTGCTTTATATTTAGATGGTTTTGGTATTTTCCCATCTCATTGCAAACAAAAATACCCAACAGTGGTATAAGAGCTAGTCCAGGCTCTTTGATGGTGACAAAGCAGGTTCATGCTCTTTGAAGTGTCAAAGAAGCTGAAGGAAAGACCCTTGTTGCAGCAGCAGTAAAGCTTCTCCAGCTGTGTGAAGTTTCAGCGAAAGAGATTCAGGTATTTCTCAAGTTTTTGATTCGTTGTTGAAGAAACAGTGAGTCATTTTAAGAACACAGTCAGGGATTTTAAAAATAATTAAGAATGGCAAGGTCAAAGAAGAAAGTGTCCAAATCCTCTAAGGTTGTGTCTCCCTCCTCTATTAAAACAGAAGACAAACTATTTGAAAACATTCTATTTGAGGCTTTAAAGTCTGAAGGGAACTTTGATATATGGGAAATAAAAATGAGGACTTTCTTAAAGTCTGAAGGCATTGAAATTTGGGAGTCAGTGATTGATGATAGTAAGATGGATGAAGAATTCAAGGAGTACAATGCTAAGGCAGCAAAGATAATCCTGGATGGGCTGCCTGATTCTGTAAAGAAGAATCTAGGAAAATATTCATCAGCAAAGGATATATGGGACAGACTGCATGAGCTTCATGCAAAGGGAGCACTGACCATGACCATGAATCAAGAAGAAAATTCTGAACCCATCATAGAAGCTGAAAATGAGAAGGTTGACCTCATCAAACTTCAAGTGCAAGAAAGGGATGAAGAGCTTGCCAAGCTTAAGAAGGAACTTGATGAAAGCAGAAGGAAGCATCATGAAGAAGTCATATCCATGACAAAGCAGTTGAATAAAGCAAAGAAGCAGGGAGATGCCTTGTCAAGTCAACTTGAACAAAGGCACAAGAGAGTGAACAAACTTGTAGAAGAGATTGGACAGTACAAGGTAGAGGTATCCTCCCTTAAGTATGAGCTACAAGAAGCCAAGAAGCAGGCACAAGAAGCCAAGAAGCAGGCACAAGAAGCTGAAAGGAAAATGGAGAGCAGTCAA
>APFE031407211.1:131017-142052 GCA_000404065.3 Pinus taeda
AGAAATCATGAATTTTTATTCATGAAAAATGTTGAATGTTTTAAGTGTCATAACATTGGGCATATGGCACGAGATTGTAACTTGACATGGGCTCTTACACAAGCTAGACCCATGCAAAAGAAGAAAGTTACACAAGTGTGGAGAAGGAAGGAAAGGCAATCTGAAAATTCCTTGAACTCCCCAGTGGATCTAAATTTATTTTGAGAAGAGTCTGCCAAAAGAAGACAAGCACACATTAAAGGGGAGCTTGTAATTTTTGTTGCTGAACTGTCATAACAGTCAACTCTTTGATGAAGACATTTTTTTAAGGGAAAAATATGAAGTTAAATCTGCCATAACAGCAGAGAAGAAAAAGGGGCAGCGCTCAAATGTGAAGTGTAGCAGCGCAATGAGAAAGGTATGCAAAGCATGGAGACCCTCACAGCAGTGGGAAGATAGAATATAGAACAGCAGATTTTGAATTTTGTTATGGAGCACATGCATTGAAGTGCATAGCAATGGAAGGTAGTTTCCTTCTATGCAATGTGAGAGAACATACTCACAGCAGAGTGAGTACAATACACAGTAAAAAAAATGTGTAATGTTTTTTCTTCAAATGCAATTCAGCATGCAAAGAAATGCATAAAGAAAAACAGGGACAGCAGATTTTTTAATGCACATGGGTGAATGAAAATTTGTGGCAGCAGAAAAATGAAAGGAACTGAACAGCAGTGCATTATGTAAAAAAATGAATGAAGACTAAGATTGTGTGAAGCAAGTGTGTAAAAAGAAAAGGCAGCAGCCCGTGTTAATTTTTATTGTGTAGAGAATGCAGCGCAAAATAGCGTGAGGATGATTTCTCTCTATGAGCAAGTAATGGAGAGTAAAGAGTTAGTGTATGGGCACACAACAGTGTGATGAAACAAAACGCAGCCACAGTGCAAGTTGCAGAGGCAACGCAGCAGCAAGTAAAAACCCATGGATGACAGAGTCTATGGTTATGGGCATGGACAGCAAGGTGCATAAGAAAAGGCAGCAGCTTGAAGTTTTTGGACAGCAGCAGATGGAAAAGAATTTTTTTTCCTTTACAGCAGTGTAAATTTGTAAGGTGGGACAGAGTAATTGTTCCAGAAAAAGACAAAGTATTATGTCTTTGAAGAATGCACAACAATGCAGAGTTTGCAATGAAATGTAAGTGAAGTGCAGCGACACAACAACAAGTGTAGACACAGCAGTGTGGGGTAGACGCAGTAAAGAAGATGGCACAACAGTGCAGCAGAGAATATGCAGCAGCAGCAGCATAAAAGAACAAGGTAATGAGTATGCACAATAGTGCAATGAATGTTTTGTTTTGAAACTGCATCTAAAGCAGTGTTTGGCAGTAATCCCTCCGTGAGAGGAAGTGAAGTTCTTAGTGTATCCCTCTATTAAAGAGGAAGGTGCTTTTCAGCACATTGTCATTGTAAATCCCTCTGTCACGAGGAAGGTGCTCTTAAGCACAGGTAAATCCCTCTATCAAAAAGATGATGCTTTTCAGCATAGTCACAGGTGTATCCCTCTGTCAAGAGGAAGGTGTTCTTTAGCACATTGTTATGGTGGATCCCTCTGTCATGAGGAAGGTGCTTTTAAGCACAGTCTCAGGTTAATCCCTCTCTTAAGAGGAAGATTTGTTGTCTTTGAAGAATCCCTCTATGAAGAGGAAGATGCTTTTTAGCATAGACAGGTGAATCCCTCTAGTTTAGAGGAAGATGCTTTTCAGCATAGACAGTAGTGAATCCCTCTGTTAAGAGGAAGACTCTTTTGCAACAGCAGCATGTCAAGGAGTTGAGGAAGTGTTTGGGTAAGATTGAATGCCCAGCAGGTGAAATTAAAGGGGAGTGTTGGAGACGGTAATTTCCCCTGTGCGCGTAGGAGGCCAGCAGCAGGTAAGGCGCCCGGTCAGCAGTCAACGGCCACCCCGAAACCACCGATGCAAACTTAAAACCGGCAGGATCATATCGCACCGCCCTTCAGCGAAAGGCGGTTTCCGTGCATCGAGCTCCGATGCAATTGGGAGCTGACAACTGTCCAGCAAGTGATGCTGGCCTGACATCAGCATGTCCCATCCGTCGGAAGGTAACTTCTGGTCCTCTTACCCCATCCGATATGCGTCCGATCAACTGTGAAGACTGTCCGCCGTTCGATCTCCAGGTAAGGTCTCGTGGTTTACACTCACCAAAGTACACACGGGCCTGTTCGAAAATTTAATACAGCATGGACCACACGATATGGACCATACCTTATATTAAAACATGTTTGGTAAAAGTTTCAATGTTTTCATACGCCGATTTAATACAGAGTATGGGCGGAAATACAATATAAGTTTATTTTATTATTCGTGCACATATAATGTAAAAACGTTGACTGTGTGATATGTGAAAAACACACGGGGTGAAAAATGTTTTTGGCTCGGCGCAACCAAAGAAAACCAGTGGGACTGTAATTTTAGTCTGCGTTTTTTTTGGTAATTGCACACGGTAAAATGAAGTGGTGGTCCGCAGCACCAATGAAGAAGAATGTGAATCTCACAGGGTGAGATAAGAAATTGGATTCGCAGCAGCGAATGGAGAATAGAGTTTAAACTTTGCATTGCAGGAAATGCACAGAAGTGCATTGCAGGAAATGCACAGAAGTGCATAAATATTTTGGGTTTGTAATGAAAAAGGTTTTATGCAGCAAAGTGATTTTGCTTGTAATGTAAGAAGTAAAAATTGCACAGCGGTGCAGGAGGAAAAGACAGAGAAAGTAAATGAAGAAAACCAGTGGGTTGTTTTGTTTCAAATCCATGAGTTGTTTCACACAGCAGTGAAAAGGTAAATGTGTAAATCCCTGTAAGTTTTGTTTTCACATAGCAGTGAATGTAAATGAAATATTTACACAGTGGTGTAAAATTTCATAGGAGGCAGAGTAACTTAGGTGAAAATGTTTTGGTGAATCCCTCTCAGTAAAAGAGGATGAATATGTCTCTGTAAATTCTCAGGTGAAAACAGAGTTTTGGTTTAATCTTGTTTTTGGTAAATCCCTCTCAGCAAAGAGGATGAATGTGTAACTGTGAATTTATTTTAATGAATGGAAATCTTTTATGGTGGTGCATTACTCTGTTCAGTGAATTTTTTGAAGGGTAAAGATCCTGGAGTAGAGCAAAGGAAACAGAGCATAGCCTCTGTGCTTTATATTTAGATGGTTTTGGTATTTTCCCATCTCATTGCAAACAAAAATACCCAACAACAATCTCAGATGCAGAACGCAGAGCCGAAGCGCTGCGCACGACAACTGGACAGCCATTCATCCCGTATCGACCTCAGCGACAACCACAAGCGTTCCGGTCCCTCCGTTTATTCCTGAGGTTTGGCATCTTAATATTTACAACAAAATCAATAATAAGGTTCTAACCAGAAGCGTGAAGCCTGAAAAGAAGAAGCCCTGGACACACCCTTACCTGAATGTTGGGGCGGGAATGCAGAAAGTGGGCAATGAAAATGTGAGAACTAATAATTCTAACGAAAATCCTCACTATAGCCCTAGTTTTTCCATCAATTTTGTCGACAGCGGTGCGGATCTTCTGCAGCAGCCACCTGTGGCAGTGACTTTGTTCGGGAGGATTGTGGGGACTCAGATCAACACACATCAAGGCCATGAGTTCGTAGGAGCAGCCTCAGGGCCGAAGAATCTACTTCATGCAACATCTTATTGTGATTTTTCTTCCACTTCCAGAGCTGTAGACACCCAGCACCTTCCTCCTGAAGTCAAGAAAGCGACTATGCGGTCCCTCGATCTGAATCTCCCAGCAAAAGATGATGAAGACATGCATCTCTCTGTCTCGCCTCCTGCTGTAGACACACAGCACCTTCCTCCTGAAGTCAAGAAAGCTACTATGTGGTCCTTGGATCTGAATCTCCCAGCAGAAGATGATGAAGACATGCAACTCTCTGCATGGCCTCCTGCGATTAAAGCACTGTCCCCATTGGGATTCGATTTAAATCTCCCAGAGCATGCAGAAAAATATGATTAATGTCTTTTCTGTCTCTTGGATTGGATCTTATAACAAAATCTTCTGGGAGACCCATGACCTTAGGTAATGGCAAATATTAAGCATGCAATAAGCCAATATGAATGGCTTAGTGTTTTTCTTCCTATCCGTTGAATATCATTTTATTATCACTTTATTCACCAACACGATGGAAAAGCCGTAAACCAATAATTGGCTTGCCTTCAGATATTCAATTGGCTTGCCTTAATACTTATGATATTCATGCTTATAGTACTGAGATTTAAGGCCTTGGTTGTACTGAAATCTGAAAGTGGTATGAAATTCTTCATGTTACGGAAACTATATTGCTACATTTTTGACAATCAACTTTGTAGTTCTGAGCTGTGGTTGTGAATTCTTGGTCTGTGCTTTTGGCTTATATTTCACTTTCAAACTCTGAAATTCAAACATCGCCACCAGCCTCAAGGTAATACTTACGCTCAAAGTTTATATGCACATCAATTAAATCGTTGGCAATACTACGTGTTTCAAATAAGTTTGGGTCATAAGTTTGCTCCAAGGTTGTACACAAGGATGTTTATGAAAATCAAATCTTTTGCAAATTTCAAAACTTTCGTGGTGGAAATTAAACAGTGGTGCAGAAAGTTTATCTTTGCATATTCATTCATTTGTTCAGCGATTACATCTAATTGCATTTATATTTACTGAGTAAAGTAGTTGCATCCATATATACAGAATATTGATTTATTAGGTTGTTCATGAAATAGTTCCAAACAACAGATTTTGTTCATGAAGGCATGAGAATTGTAGAAAGTTAAATTCGACTGCGAAAACTTTACTGCATGGGTAAATCAGATACTAGTTTGAAAAAGACGCACCGAAAGAGTCATATTGCATTACACGTTCAACCGCCAACAGGTTTACAAGTAAGAAAGGGTACTGGTTAGGAAGTTTCACTGCTCTTCGATCTGAAATGGGAAACATATAGCTTCGTTTTCACTTTAGTGTATGTTTAGGTTTCTGCAGGGTCAAAATCAGGAATGATTTTTTTGGTAAATAGTTGATTAAAAAATTGTAAGAAGAAAATTTTATTACTGATTAATTTTTTTTGAATTCATGGAAGTTAAGGACTATCCCTAGATAAAAAAAAATTCACTTAAAAAAGAATAGTATATATTTTCATGTTAGCTTGAGATGAAGTTTGAAATTTTTGTTTTTT
Source organism: Pinus taeda (assembly GCA_000404065.3). Classification (NCBI taxonomy): domain Eukaryota; kingdom Viridiplantae; phylum Streptophyta; class Pinopsida; order Pinales; family Pinaceae; genus Pinus; species Pinus taeda. Next base: position 136,246 of record APFE031407211.1, read on the forward strand.
TTTTTTTCTTTTAAGAATTTTTCCTAGGACATTTTTCCTTTCTCTTCTTAGAGTTTGTAATTGGTATTTGATTCCCTTCTTAGAGTTTGTAAGAGTTTGTAATTGGTATTTGATTGAGCCTTGTTGTGACTTTTAATTTTTAGGTTAATGAAATAGTAGTAGCCTTGGTTATTTCCAAAACTACTTTTTTTTTTGGTAATAAACCAATTGTGGTGAGCTATGATAAATTTTTATTTGCTAAATTGTTATAACTACCTTTAATTCATATGAAACCACTTTTTTATATATATTTGAATTCACATAAATATTTTTATTTTATACTTTTATTTTTATAAATTTCTATGTATATTAATGAAATTGTTGGCATACTTTGAGTTTCAAATTTGTTTGGGTCATGAAGTTTAATAATTAGAAGGTGAAAATTTAATTATGTTGTATATATAGATGTTATTTCTATATTTATTGGAATTGTTTATAATTAGAATTTTTTTCTTTTTCTAATTATAATTTAATAGAGATATAATGTTTTATTGTTTTGGTAGAGATATAATTTTGTTTTGTGAAAGTAACAATGATTATCAATAAAATAAAATTGAATAAAGAAAAACATAACTGAATTAACAATGATTATTGTAACAGTAGTAACAGTAACAATGACTATTGTATATGTGAATTGAATCTAGAAAATATTAATACATTTAAATTAATTAGACTTAAAAATTTAAAACTAAGATTCTATTCAAATTTTAATAGGACTCAAAGACAAATAAACAATAAAATCACCCAAAAAAAAATCAACTCAATAAACAATTAATAAATCTTTAAAAAAGAAACAACTCATTAAACAACTACCAATTGCTAAATAGTGCACTTATTTCATGATAGAATTGAATTCTTTCTGCATAAAATTATTATGGAAGTTAATATTCCTGGCATATTCACTTGAAATTTGTCAAACATGAAATTACAAAGCTACAAATAATTAATGTATATTACATATGAAATGGATGTTAAGCATAAATATTTTCGAGAATTGTAATATTTTATATGAGCCTACATCCATCTTAACCTAGGATCTATCAAGCGCCAAGAGGGATCAAATTTATGGAGGTGCATCTATATCCCTTGTCACTCCCTCTCTCTTTCCACCTCTATCTCTTTATGTCTTTTTTCTTGGTTCTCTCTCCCCCTCCATGTCTCCTTCCTTCTCTCAAGTCCACTCTCTCTTTCCCTTTCTCCTCCTTCCTTCTCTCAAGTCCTCTCTCTCTTTCCCTTCTCTCCCACCTGGCTCTGTCTCCCCCCTATCACTCACTCACTCTTTCTCTCTCTCTACCGTCCAACTTTGTCATCATATCCCTCTCTCTCGCCTTCTCTCACCTCCAGTCTCTTCTCCTTCCTTTTAACTTCTCTTATCTCCTCTCCCCTCACTCTCTCTTCGTCTCTCACTTGTCACTCCCTCTCTCTCTACCTCTCTCTCTCTATGTCGTTTTTCTTCCCTCCCTCTCTCTCCCCCTCTAACTCCATCTATCTCCCTCCCTCTGACCTTCTCCCCCTCCCCTCCTCTCTCTCTTATGTCTCTTTGTCTCTCTCTTTGGGCCTCCAACTCTATCAATATCTCCCTCCCTCTCTTCTTCTCTCCCCCCATCTCTCTCTATCCATATCATCTAGAATTTTCACTCTATGTAATCAATGATATATGTAAGGTCTCATATATTTTATGTTTTGATTCCTTATTGTGAAATTAGTTATGATATTTTGGCATTGATAGGTCATGGTATTTGCCCACAGTACTATAGAAAAACCTATTTACAAGTTGATAATATCCATGGTAAAATGAGGGTGAATATCCACGGTTAAGAATATTGTTATATTGTAAGTATTAAGTTTTTATGTGCTTATTAATTAAAATTAAATATGATTATGGAATCATTATTAGTCCCTACCAAGGAAGGACTCTAACAATATATTTATGTATTGATCACTATTAATTTAGCATTGACCAATGCAAATTATAATGTTTAAATTTGAAAAATAAATATTTATTTTTCATTATTATTAAAATATTATTTTTTAAACATTTAATTAGACCATACCTTTAAGGTCTTATTGTAGCCTTTTCATAATATTATGCCATGTGAATAACTGTCTTACATACTTTATGCCATAATTTATGAATATGGTTTCTTAAGCTTTGCATGAAAACCATCCAAAAATAAAATCCTTGAAATCTCGTCTTACATATCTTATGCCATAATTTATGGATTTGGTTGCAATATTCATGCATGATTTTTAGATATTTGTTCAGTGATATTATTTTTCTTAAGCTTTGGACCAAAACCATCCAAAAATAAAATCCCTGAAAATAAATTACACTCAAGTAAATATTTCCATCAATTACTTCTGGTCATAATTAAAGAAAACATTTGCATAAAAAATGGATAAGAATAAGATGTAAATAAATATAGTTATCAGGAGTTACTTCCCACCATTATTTATGATTTCTTCAGCACTTATGTAGGAGTAAAATTATAAATATGTAGACTTAGTAGTGATACCACCAAAATTTATGCAATTTATTTTGCGTGAAAAGTCATTTATTTATCCACTTCACACCTCAATTTATTAGTTCCTTCCAAAGAAAGATTATATGATGATGCCACTATTATTTATGATTTCCTCGACATTTATGTAAGAGTAAAATTATAAATATGTAGACTTAGTAGTGGTACCACCAAAATGTATGCAATTTCTTAAGTCGTTTATTTATCCACTTCACATCTCAAATTATTAGTTCCTTCCAAAGAAAGATTATATGATGATTTTTTGCATTGACCAATGTAAGTTACAATTATTTATTCATTTTTTTCGATAGCATAATTTCTAACTTGAGTTGGAGGGACTAAGTCATCCTATAAAATAAAATTACAACATAAAAATTGAATTTTATTATTTTTATTAAGTTTTAACTTTCTATTGTTAATTGAGTGAAATTTAATTGGTTGCACTCATTTATTGACACTACAACATCTTCATCATAGCTTTATATTATCCTTTCATTATTTTTAATTGAGCCAACATTATATATATATATATTATTTATATATATATATATTTATTAATATATATATATATATATATATATAATACCACATCTCAGTGCAATTAAAGACCAAAAAACTTAGTTTTCACTTAGCTTTCCTTATACATCAAATCTTCTATCGTGTGGAGAAGATAGACATGGAAAACACATATGGTTAGATAATAATATCTCCTGTTCACTAAAGTCATCGAATCCAACTAGCTATAACTAAATTTAGCTATTTTTCATGTGTGGGTCATGTGTATGTAAGTTAAGATTAGCATAATTATTCTTAGCAATTATGATTCTTTATAATCTTGTAATATTAAGGAATTAAATCAAGCAAATTATAGAGCAATAACTCATATTTGAGTGTCTTGTTTTGGGGTTTATTATTTTTTCCATCTATTTTGTTGGTATCATGTCGAGAAAATTAAAGGAGTAAAAAAGAAATATCCTACCACAGTCTACAAAGCTACCCACAAAGAAAATTTTATATTCATTATTTTTGGTTGAAGAATCCATGACTACCCTCCACTTAGAGCTGCCATAACCATCTTTGTTCCATAATTACACTAATAGTAGACCAATCATGCCTTCTAATCTGCACTCGAGATATGGACCTGCCTAGTAGATAGTTGTAGTTTGTAAGCCGATTTGTGGAGCTTCATTGAGCCACCCTAAGCCACCTTTTCATGTAACTTTCATGATTCCTAGTTGTAATCATAAATGTTGGAAACCTTATAACTACTTGTGGGGGGCGGTGAATGAATAGTGTCCTTTTGTACATTTTTACTAGTTTTAGCATCTTTAAACAATCAACATTACATGTAATAATGATAACATGAAAAATCACAAAAAATCATTCAAAACATCAAACAATGAGAAAAAAGTATTTATGTTGAAAACCTTGAAGGGGAGAAAAGCCACCCTATTGCTCTGCTTCTTTTTTCTTAATTATTTTTAAATCTATTTTACATTCATACGCTAGCCCCAACTAGATAGGATCCAATACTCCTCTATATAAATTCTATTTTCCACTACCAACAAGGAGCCACCACTACTACAATTATTTTCTAGCCACTACTAGCTAACAAGGCACCACTTTTTGAAAGTTGCAACCTCCATAATCACTATCAGCCATCCTTTCATGCATTTTTAGATTGGGCCCAAATTATTACATCAACATAAACCTCTCTCTCCAAACAAATCATCAATACAAGTTCATTAACAACACTCTCTATGTCAACAATAAACAACAAAAATTGACTCAACATTCACTCTGACCTAACCCAAGCATCAATATCACAACCTCTTCCCTCTGGTCAACACTTAAACTTGCTCTCAATCATACAATAGAGAACACTCTTACCAAAAAACTCCTCAAGAATAACCCCTACAAATGAACTCACTCAGCAATATGTAAGACCTAGCATCATATCAAAATACCTCTCGCTCAACCATACATAATTCTCTCTCACAAACAAGTGTACATGGCATAAATAACAGTACATGGAAATATAAATTCTTAGTTAGAAATATAAATTCTTTTCTTATATATAATGAGTGATCACTACAATGATAAGACTCAAAGCATCTATGACATATGAATGATACAACAATATCCTACTAACCCCAAAGTCATCATTCCTTGCAACACTTTAGTACATTTGTTCTAAAATTGTTTGCTCAATTATGGCTACCATTGACTGTGCAAACCACACTTCATACAACAAGAGGTTGATACCATTCTACTAGGGTATACATCTTCTTAGGTGCACACTCCTTCTAACCTCTAATTGCACAACCACTCGATATGTCATCCTTTGAATACATAGAAAACCACACACTAATTTCTATAGGTATAAGAAATGTGACATATCTTCCATGGGATCACTCTGTTCTTAACCTATAACATGCATTGGGATATTCTTAATATGGCAAACATACTCGCAATCTAGTAAACTTCAACTCTTAGTAATTAAACTATAACAACCATCCATCTTGACTATACTTTGACTGTAATTAAAACTTCACTCAGATTTCATTCACTGCTCAGGTGACTCTCATCGATCTGCTACAAGAGATAATTTGCACACCATGTAACTAGAGAAAGAGCCGCAACCACAAACATTTAACCTTTTTGCCTAAAAATCTAAATCAACTAGATCAAACATAGTTATTTCGTTCCATGATGAGATCAAACAATCACTCATAATTTTAATGCATTTACACCTTTATGATACCAATTCAAACTCATTACCAAACCAATTTTCTTATGAACGTCGCAAATCAATTCAATTACTTCGATCATTGGGAATTCCATGGGAAATTAGATTGGTTTGGCCTCTGTTTTTCTTTTCTTCATTTACAGGTAATTCCATGAGCAATGAAGGCAAAGTCTATGACAATGTCACTGGTATACCATGACAAGTCTGCAATAGTGTCGTGTGGATAGTGTGACAAGCCCATGAAAAACTCTATACTATTAGAAACCTAAAAGGTGTAGGAATATACAGGGTAAGTTCCTCAGACAGAACACCAAAAGGACACCGCTCACAAACAGATCACAGATCAATACACCAGTATTTTGACGTGGTTAAAACCCTCAGAGAGGGAAACAGTCCACGGCCTGTGCCAACGTGGCTACTACAGGCAATTTATTAATACAAGAATGAAAATTTACATAAGCTTCTCTCATGCACGGTTAACCTACAAATGACCCTCC
>APFE031407220.1:0-16087 GCA_000404065.3 Pinus taeda
TAAATATCTTCTCCCAATCTTCTCTGATAGGAGAAAGAGGCTGAATATTTATCACTTTTTCTTTTATTCTTTTGACTGCTTGAGTGCAGTCATCGGTCCATGGAATTGGATTCTTTTGAAGCTGTTTGTTTGAAATCTTTATTTCCTGTGCACAATACTTAAAAAACTTTGAAATATAGTTCAAACTTCCCAGAAACCTTTGTAACTATGCTTTATCTTTGATTTTGTCTGGAAAGTGGTCTACAAAATTTAGGCTCCTTTGGATGACACTATATGACCCATACTGGATATTGTAACCCAAGAAACCAATCATTGGCCTAAACAATTTCATTTTTGATTCTGATAATACAATACCCATTTCTTTGATTCTGCACAAGAATAACTTCAAGTGTTTGATGTGGTCCTGGATATTATCAGAATGAATTAATAAATCATCAATATACTTTTTCAAGAATTCCTCCATCCCTTCAAAAGTTTCATCTATTATCCTATGGAATGCCGAAGGAGCATTGATTAATCCAAAGGGCATTATGTTCCATTCATAATGTCCTTGAGGCACAGAGAATGCAGTCTTCCATTTGTCTTCTTCTTTGATCCCGACTTGCCAAAATCCAGATTTTAAATCAAATTTGGAAAAGATTTTGATTTGGATATCTGAGAAAGAATGGAAGATGGCTTTGGTAGAGGATATGCATCATAATCAAGAATATCATTCAAAGGTTTCTAATTTACGACTAATCTTGGCTTATCTCTGGCTATTTCTGCATGTTTATTGACATAAAAGGCAAAGCATGCAATAGGACTCTTACTTTTCCTGATGAGTCCTTTCTTCAGCAAATCTCGGATTTCTTCTTTGCACAATTTAAGTTGTTCTTCATCCATTGCGACAGCTTTTGATCTTCTTAATTTACCACTCAAGTCCTTCTTAAGTGGAAGTTCCACTTCATATTTATGCACATACAAAAATGCATTGGGATCATCTGAACAACATTCCTTGAATTTAATAGTGAGGTCTGCTATCTGTCTTGCATACTTGCCATTGTCCAGGTGCTCTTCTGTCTTCAGAATTTCCCTTTTTATCTCCATTTTTGCTAACAAATTTTCCATCCTTTCTATCCTCTTTAAATGATTTGGAGAATTTGAGTTTATGAATGGGAAAAATATTTCTTTGTTTCCTAAGCTGACAAAATGACAATACCTGTTGCTAGCGCTGTCTAGCTTAGCTCCATGCTTACTGAAATTTTGAAAAAATGGAGTTCCAAGATACATGGCACAGTCCATTCCTGGAATAATAGGGAAAACTAGATGAACTCCTGTGTCTTTTGTGAGAAACACATCAATGTTAGCCTCATGCTTTGTATGGATATCACCACTCGCTGTAGTGACCTTTGGGCAAGATGTTAGCCTTCGTAGATGCATGCTAACAACTGTTTCACTCACTATATTTAATCGAGAGCCAGTATCCATAAGGATTTTCCAATATTCAAAATGTTCTCCGATCCTTACTTTCATTCTTACACAATACATAACATCTCGATTCAAGATATTGCATCCAAGGATTGGTCTATGTTCTCCCTTTTCTTCAGCTGAATCATCATTCTGGTTGACTTGGGAAGAAATAGGATTATGATGGAAGGTCCAATTTCTTCTTTTCCAGATATAGGAGGTTGTCTAGAAGTAGAAGCTTCTACTGCACAGGAATTCATTAACTTTACATCCAAGTCTCTGTGGTTCTCTATACAAAGTCTTCTATTCTCTTTTACAGTCTTTCTTCCTTTATTGCCTGATGAATACTAGGCAATGTTTGTGGTAGATTTTCTCCAAATTCTTCATTTCTAAACTGCTTGGTTAAAGCATCTACTGAGAAAAGGCTGGAAGGGGGTACATACCCTTTATTTTGAGATTTCTTTGAATTTGAAGACAAATTCTTCAAATGATCCATCAACAAATTTCTGTACATTTCTTTTATTTGTGGATCAGTCGCTGTGTGCATCTGCACAAAAAGATTTTGACTTATTTCATCATTATTTGTTTTCATCATTCTGACTGTGTTGCAGTCGCAAACATCTGGATCGCTGCAATCATTTTCTCTGCATTCTATACAATGAGGATCTCTGTAAGGCTCCTAATCAGAAGAATCATCATAATATACATCATTCAATTCATCATCAGAATCTGTGTCAGAAGATAAAAGTTCATCACAGCTACTCGGAAGATCAAAGAAATTTATCTTTCCTTTGTTATTTCTGTATTGCACTTTCTTCTTTGATTTATCCTTTCTCTTTTTAGGGAAATTTGGAGTTGTATGGCCTTCTTTATTGCAACTGTAACATATAATTTTTTTTCCTTTAAAAAACATTTTTTTGTGTTTGTATGGTTTTTTCGTGTAATTTTTTCTTTCTTTTGTTTGGGAAGGCTGGGAATTCTTTTGGGAGAAATGCTTTTTCTCCGTTTCTGCCCCTTTGAATTTCCTGCCTTTCCAAGGTGCCATTGTTTGCAGAGATGTTGATAACCATGAGGTTTCTTAGGATTTGTGGCAGCTCTTGCAATCTTCATTTGAGTGCACAGTTCTACTATGATAGCCTTAACAACTTGTCTGATAATACCAAATTTGTAGTCTCCAATTTTTCCGGGTAGTTTAGTGACAATAGTAGCGGAAACCCATTGAGGGAGAGAGGCTACAAAGATATCTTTCCACTTTGGCTCAAGAACGAGGTCAGGAGACAAAGTGTTTAGGCGGTGAAGAAACTCATTGAAATATTCATCAAAATGCTGCATGTTATGCAGCTTCATGGCCAACAAGGTGATGGTGGTGATATCATCTATAATCTAGGGAAAACCAACGAAGTTTACAGTAATCCCATACAAAAGTTTCCCTATCATATTACTGATAGGAAAATGGGTTACTGGATCCATATAAGTTGTGCCATGTTCATTTAGTATGACAAATTGTTCCCAATATGGGAGGAGATTTGGATCCTTGCGAGTTTCTTCTTTTAGCCAAGAATCCAAATTTCCTTCAAAACTACCAATGGTTCTGCTGGTTCCATTTACAGGGCCAATTTCATCTTCCAAATATGTTCTGTAACAAATAAGCATAGAGTGCAGGACAGATAAAATCTCAGCTTCAGTATAATTATCAATGTTCCACAAATAGGTGGAACTGGCAGACCAATCTTTGTGGTATTCTGACTTCATGAGATTCCTACGATCTGTTGCAGGATTCCATGTGGTATCCCATCGGGATCTGGAGGAAGTAACATTGATTTGATGCTCATTTTTTTCTTCAGATTGTCGAATACCAAATTGTTCTTTATCTTCAGCAGAAAAATTGTTGATACAGTTCTCTAGAGCTTCCAAATATGGAGGGAAGTCAATTTTATGCAGACTATATCAATATCATCTTCACTTTCGTGTTTGGATGATTCTCCAAACATAAAACTTGAAACACTTCCTTCAGAAGTTTCTTCAGGCTCTTTTGATTTAGTAGGATTAGGAACAGGGCTGAAAAAGCTTGGATTTGCAAATAGGGAATATGGATGTGTAGAATTAGTTGGTGGAAAGTTGATAGAACTCAGAGCCTTAATAAGACTTTCCATTGTAGGAGTAATATGATATGGAACATAAGTTTAGGATCTGAAAATAAGGTAGTAGATTTATAATCTTCTGCACTGGGCTTCTTTTTCAACCAATCTACACCTTTTGAGACTTCTAAAACCTGTCTCTTTACAATGTCAAGACTTGTCTTGACTCTGACAATTTCTTGTCCATGAGCAACTGCAGCCTGATGGATTTTTTTCTCTGTTTGCAGAGGAATTTTATCCATACTTTGTGAAATAGTATGGTCATTTTCAGAAAGAGTCTTAATACTATCATTCAGGCAAACAATATTATAATCCTACCAAGCATCAATTTCATTTCAGAACATGCAATATCCAGAGAATCAAATCTTGTCTTGACAAATTTCTCTAGACTAGATAAAGCTAGATTTGTCCAATTTGTAGCAACTATGGAATCTTTGGCTGCTATAGAATGATCATCAGGATGAGATGGAATCAATTTGTACAATTTCCCATCCTGACTTCTAACTACAAAATTTTTCCAAGGTGGGAATTCAATCTCCGTTTCAAAGGCAGAACCATCAGGGAGTTCCCACTTATGTTTATTCGGAGTCCCAGCTCTCATCATATTTACATGTAGTTGAGAACACACATTTCTGATCAATTCTTGTCCTTTTGCTCTTACTGTGATCAAGGTTCTTGGAATGTTTGGCTTGGATAACATACTCTGAATTTTAGAATGAAAGACGGGTGCTTTTAATGGAGGAGGAATCACTACCAGATTTTCTTTCATCTTTTCTTCTACAAATTTCTCACTATCCTTGATCCTTTTCTGTTTTGCTTGATTTTTAAATTGCTTCATCAAGGATTGTTCTATTTGATTAGCAGAGGGATAGTACCATTCATAAAATGAAATCCATTGATTTTCTGTTTTCATCCATTCCTTCCATTTTTCACTATTTTGTTGGCTAAACTATGCGCTGTCCTTTTTGTCTAGAAGGCGAACTTCTTGCATATACAAAAGTTCTTTTTCATGTGTATATATATGCCAAGTGAACATTCTCTTTTTCCAACTGTCTTCTGGGTCATATGGGCCAATTCCCTTGAAGATTTTAAGTAAGGCAATTATCTCAGAATCAGAAGGAATCTCTACTGATTTTGGGATTTTATCTATAGGATTTCTTCTGTATGAAGGAATAGGTTAAGCATCAACATATCCTAGACCAAAATGAGAAGAACCAGAGATAGTATGTACAAGTAATTCTTCTTGTGGATTAAAAAAGGAAACATGTTTATATTTTTCAACAGATGACTTAGACTCAGAAGGTGGAGTGAACTTGGTCATATTGGTTCTTTGAGAGCTTGAAGGTTCACCGCAAAGAGTCGCAGGATCTGATGAAAATTGGAAAAATGTTTTTGTACAATGGGGTTGATCACAAACTAAACTGAAAACTGGGTTCAGATTTACAGAGGATTGAGTAAATAATTTCCGGAGTGACTCATAAACAGTCAGATCAATGAAAATTTGTTGTGGGGTTTGTGTCTGTACAGGGTGTAATTGGTTTGCCACTGAAGTAGATATTCTGGAGATAGAGGGTCCACCACGCTCAACAATGTTATCTCTGGGAAATCTAGTGATAACTTGGCCATCGATTTCTGTGATTATGGACTGTGCTGTAGCAATAGGCCTTCGGACTAGTTTTTCCCAGTTGGTGATCTAGTCATCAGGAGGACAAAGATCATTTCTGGAAATGGGAACTGGTGCAACTGGGTTACATGAAGAATCATACTGAATTAATGTTACTGTATCATCAGGAGGAGAATGCAATACAACAGGAATTGTTGTATTGTAGAATCGAACACAAGTAATAAAGAAAATAGTCATATTTTTGGATTTTTCTCTCAAATGTTCATACCCTTTTGTCTGTACACCTAGGGTTAAACATTTCAGGATATGGAGGTCAGATAATGAAATAGAAAAATCAGGATACACATCATATTGTACAGGACCATCGGAAAGACTGGTCTCTTTGCCTCCAATGAGGGCTTTGGAAAATACTATCGATCGATTATCAAGCAAGGCCGAAAAAACATAGGCGCGTTGGCCTTTTCTATGCAAAGCATTAAGACCGATCCTTACCATCCCCAGATCGACATACTAATAACCACTTTTCAAGGTTGCTTTAATGTGACGCTCTTCTAGGAGTGGGACAGTCATCATTATATTGAGGTTTAAATATGTTTGAACTGCTTTCTCATGGATTTTTATTTGAATCAGGGATTTTAAATGAAAAGGAGATATTCATCTATAAACTTCAGCAGGGGATACTGGAGGTAATTTCCAATTCACAGTCGGGTTTAACTCTTCTTGTTCAATAGAAGCAGAATTTCCAGAAGTTGATCCAGAACGACATAAACCTTCTAAACCTGATGTTAAGTCTTCTTCTGTTTGAACATCTTTAAAATGTTTTGAACCAAACATACCCTTTGAGCTAGAATGAGAAGTACTACTTGAACCATCCATTTTATAGAAAGATTAAGTAATATGGATAATACCCGGATTTGATCTTGCACTATGAGATCAAGAAGTATTGCGGCTTTCTGCTGTAGGAGAGATTGCAGCTTCCTCGATTCGAATTCTGCGCCGAACGTCTTCAACACCCTCCAAATGCCATCTTCGGCAAACACAGACTATAAATGCTATTCACGGCCTCAAGAAACTCGCGATCCACTCAAACAATATCTCACAGACAACATCCACTCATACAATAACTTGGCTCTGATACCATTTTAACAGGACCATTTCACAGATATTATTTCACACAGTAAGATTGCGGAAAAACATATATTTTATTTATATAAGGATGTTCTCATACATAAGGAAATTCTTTTTCCTCGGATTGACTGCTGCATCATTTAGTAGATATAAGTTAGCCGAAGCATAAAAAATGTATAGGCTACCTAGCATGCAAGCACACTGAGTCTAAAAGATTTATGTCCCAACTATCAGACTTCTCTAATGATTCTGCCACTTAAGGTTCACACCAACGTCAAGATTGCATTGAAAGTTGCCACGTTACCTTCAGAACATTTGGCAATCACTTTCACAGAGAAGATTATGATACGAAAAGGCAGAGAGATGCATTTTTTGAAGGTATGAATTTAAAGAATTATGCTTCCAACTTGTTTTATTGTATGTAGTTCAACTTTGATTTTGAAGGAATGGCAGTAGAAGCATTAGAACAGAATGAACCCACTCCATACTATTTCTTGGAATGGTGGAAGATTTACGGGCTGTCAACACTTGTAATAAAGCCATACTCTCTTCACATGCTCACGATTCCGGGATTCAGTGAACCCAAAGCTCACATGAATGGAATAATATATAAATCTGTTGAAAATATAGCTAATATTGAAGACCTCTCTTTCCTTCAAAGCATGCGAAGATGTGGCCATGTACGATGGTTCATAACAAATCACTACAAAGTAAGGAGCATCTACAACAGTACAACTTATGATAGTTTTCACGATCAAATTGATCCCAGCACAAATGCATTCCTTAATCTCAATTTCTTAGAGCCACTTGACCGACATAATCTTCAAGTTTGGGAAACTAAGAAAGAAGTTCACATGCTGTACTTCAATAATTTTATGATTGAAATATTTGGCTATCAACACTATTCTCATCCCCAGATAGAGTACTTTGTACTTTAAAGGTGTAGTCTTTCCAACCGACGATGGTGTTGGACAAGCTTTCGTGGATTCCCTTGCTCTGGGATATCCACAATGTAATCTTTAGTACAATAATTAGATCTATGTATCTCTTCTTTAGTTGTCATAGATTCGGTCCCCACATGCCACTGGCTATCCATAAAAGGAGAAGGGACGAGATAACATGGGACAATCCTCCCATGCCCGAATCTAGCTTTCGGTAAATTATCTTTTGAGTCATCAGTCTGTACAAAGTGGATTCATGGATGTTTGTTCCCTTCCAACCTTATAAATAAATGAAGGCTGTGAAGTAAGATTCATTCGGAGAATTAGGTATTGGGAATCATAGAGTTTGAGTTGAATTTCGCTCATGCTCTGCATCTGCGGACAATCTGTCTGATTTTCTTGCACCACGAGTTTAGTTAAAAGTCTATAGGTGATTCGAGAAGCCTACGCATCAGTGCTTGATGCTGGTGTGAACCTAAAGTGGCCGGATCATTAGAGAAGTCTGATAGTTGGGAGATAAATCTTTTAGACTCAGTGTGCTTGCATGCCAGGGTAGCCTGTACATTTTTTATGCTTCGGCTAACTTATATCTACTAAATGCTGCAACAGTCAATTTGAGGAAAAAGAATTTCTTTATGTATGAGAACATCCTTATATAGATAAAATATCTGTTTTTCCGCAATCTTGCTGTGTGAAATAATATATGTGAAATGGTCCTGTTAAAATGGTATCAGAGCCAAGTTATTGTATGAGTGGATGCTATCTGTGAGATATTGTTTGAGTGGATCGCGAGTTTGTTGAGGCCGTGAATAGCATTTGTAGCCCATGTTTGCCGAAGATGGCGTTTGAAGGGTGTTGAAGATGTTCGGTGTAGAATTCGAATCGAGGAAGCTGTAATCTCTCCTACAGGAGAAAGCCACAATACTTCTTGATCTCATAGTGTAAGATCAAATCCAGGTATTATCCATATTACTCAATATTTCTGTAAAATGGATGATTCAAGTAGTACTTCTCATTCTAGCTCAAAGGGTATGTTTGGTTCAAAACATTTTGAAGATGTTCAAGTAGAAGAAGACTTAAGATCAGGTTTAGAAGGTTTATGTTGTTCTGAATCAACTTTTGGAAATTCTACTTCTATTGAACAAGAAGAGTGAAACCTGACAGTGAATTGGAAATTACCTCCAGTATCCCCTGTTGAAGTTTATAGAGTAATATCTCCTTTTCATTTAAAATCCCTGAATGAAATAAAAATATGTGAGAAAGTAGTTCAAACAGATTTAAACCTCAATATAATGATGATTGTCCCACTCCTAGAAGAGCGTCACATTAAAGCAGCCTTGAGAAGTGGTTATCGGTATGTCCATATGGGGATGGTAAGGATCGGTCTTAATGCTCTGCATAGAAAAGGCCAACGCACCTATGTTTTCTTAACCCTGCTTGATAATCAAAGGACAATATTTTCCAAAGCCCTCATTGGAGGCATAGAGACCAGTCTTTCCGATGGTCCTGTACAATATGATGTGTATCCTGATTTTTCTATTTCATTATCTGACCCCCATATCCTGAAATTTTTAACCCTAGGTGTACAGACAAAAGGGTATGAACATTTCAGAGCAAAATCCAAAAGTATGACTATTTTATTTATTACTTGTGTTCGATTTTACAATACAACAATTCCTGTTGTGTTGCATTCTCCTCCCGATGGTACAATAACATTAATTCAGTATGATTCTTCATGTAACCCAGTTGCACCAGTTCCCATTTCTAGAAATGAGCTTTGTCCTCCTGATGACTGGATCACCAACTAGGCAAAACCAGTCCAAAGGCCTATTGCTGTAGCACAGTCCATAATCACAGAAATCGATGGCCAAGTTATCACTAGATTTCCCAGAGATCAGATTGCTGAGCATGGTGGACCCTCTGTCTCCACAATACCTACTTCAGTGAAAAACCAATTACACCCTGTACAAACACAACCCCCACAACAAATTATCATTGATCTGACCATTTATGAGTCACTCCGGAAATTATTTACTCAACCCTCTGTAAATCTGAACCCATTTTTCAGTTCAGTTTGTGATCTCCCCCATTGTACAAAAACATTTTTCCAGTTTTCATCAGATCCTCTGACTCCTCATGGTGAACCTTCAAGCTCTCAAAGAATCAATATGATCAAGTTCACTCCACCTTCTGAGTCTGAGTCATCTATTGAAAAATATAAACATGTTTCCTTTTTTAATCTGCAAGAAGAACTACTTGTACATACTGTCTTTGGTTCTTCTCATTTTGGTCTAGGATATGTTGATGCTTCACCTATTCATTCATACAGAAGAAATCCTATAGATAAAATCCCAAAATTAGTAGAGATTCCTTCTAATTTTGAGATAATTTCCTTCCTTAAAATCTTCAAGGGAATTGGCCCATATGACCCAGAAGACAATTGGAAAAAGAAAATGTTCACTTGGGATATATATACACATGAAAAAGAACATTTGTATATACAAGAAGTTCGCCTTCTAGACAAAAAGGACAGAGCACAATTTAGCCAACAAAATAGTGAAAATTGGAAGGAATGGATGAAAACAAAAAATCAATATATTTCATTTTATGAATGGTGCTATCCCTCTGCTAATAAAATAGAACAATCCTTGATGAAGCAATTTAGAAATCAAGCAAAACAGAAAAGGATCAAGGATAGTGAGAAATTTGTAGAAGAAAAGATGAAAGAAAATCCGCTAGTGATTCCTCCTCCATTAAAAGCGCCAGCCTTTCATTCTAAAATTCAGAGTATGTTAGCGAAGCCAAACATTCCAAGAACTCTGATAACAGTAAAATAAAAAGGAGAGGAATTGATCAGAAATGTGTGTTCTCAGCCACATGTAAATATGATGAGAGCTGGACTCCGAATAAACATAAGTGGGAACTCCTTAATGACTCTGCCTTTGAAATAAAGAATGAAATCCCACCTTGGGAAAATTTTGTAGTTAGAATTCAGAATGGGAAATTGTACAAATTGATTCCATCTCATCCTGATGATCAGTTTTTAGTAGCCAAAGATTCCATAACTGCTACAAATTGGACAAATCTAGCTTTATCTAGTCTAGAGAAATTTGTCAAGACTAGATTTGATTCAATGGATACTGCATGTTCTCAAATGAAATTGATGCTTGGTATGATTCTGCAGAAACAAGATTATAATACTGTTTGCCTAAATGACAATATTAAGACTCTTTCTGAAAATGACCTTACTATTTCACAGAGTCTGGATAAAATTTCTCTGCAAACATAAAAAAAAATCCATGAGGCTGCAGTTGGTCATGGACAAGAAATTATCAGAGTCAAGACAAGTCTTGACATTGTAAAGAGACAGGTTCTAGAAGTCTTAAAAGGTGTAGATTCGTTGAAAAAGAAGCCCAATGCAGAAGCTTATAAATATACTACCTTATTTTCTGATCCTAAAACTTCTGTTCCATATCGTATTACTCCTACAGTAGAAAGTCTTATTAAGGCTCCCAGTTCTATCAACTTTCCACCTCCTAATTCTACACATCCATATTCCCTATTTGCAAATCCAAGTTTTTTCAGTGTTGTTCCTAATCCTACTAAATCAAAAGAGCCTGAAGAAACTTCTAAAGGAATTTTTTCAAGTTTTATGTTTGGAGAATCATCAAAACACGAAAATGAAGATGATATTGATACCAGTCTGCATAAAATTGACTTCCCTCCAGATTTGGAAGCTATAGAGAACTGTATCAACAATTTTTCTGCTGAAGATAAAGAACAATTTGGTATTCGACAATTTGAAGAAAAATATGAGCATCAAATCAATGCTACTTCCTCCAGATCCCAATGGGATACCACATGGAATCCCGCACTAGATTGCAGGGATCTCATGAAGTCAGAATACCACAAAGATTGGTCTGCCAGTTCCACCTATTCGTGGAACATTGATAATTGTACTGAAGCTGAGATTTTATCTGTCCTGCACTCTATGCTTTTTTGTTACAGAACATATTTGGCAGATGACATTGGCCCTGTAAATGCAACTAGAAGAATCATTGGTGGTTTTGAAGGAAATTTGGATTATTGGCTAAAAGCAGAAACTCGCAAGGATCCAAATCTCCTCCCATATTGGGAACAATCTGTCATACTAAATGAAGATGGCACAACTTATATGGATCCAGTAACCCATTTGCCTGTTAGTAATATGATAGGGCAACTCTTGTATGGGATTACTGTAAACTTCATTGGTTTTCCCTAGATTACAGATGATATCACCACCATCACCTTGTTGGCCATGAAGCTGCATAACATGCATCATTTTGATGAATATTTCAATGAGTTTCTTCACCACCTACACACTTTGTCTCCTGACCTTGTTCTTGAGCCAAAGTGGAAAGAGATCTTTGTAGCCTCTCTCCCTCAATGGGTTTCCTCTGCTATTGTCACTAAACTACCCAAAAAAATTGGAGACTACAAATTTGGTATTATCAGACAAGCTGTTAAGGCTATCATAGTAGAACTGTGCACTCCAATGAAGATTGCAAGAGCTGCCAAAAATCCTAAGAAACCTCATGGTTATCAATAGCTCTGCAAAAAATGGCACCTTGGAAAGGCAGGAAATTCAAAGGGGCGGAAATGGAGAAAAAAAGCATACATTCTCCCAAAAGAATTCCCAGCCTTCCCAAACAAAAGAAAGAAGACATTACAAGAAAAGACCATATAAACATACAAAAATGTTTTGTAAAGGAAAAGAAATTATATGTTACAATTTCAATAAAGAAGGCCATACAGCTCCAAATTTCCCTTAAAAGAAAAAGGATAAATCAAAGAAGAAAGTGCAATACAAAAATAAGAAAGGAAAGATAAATTTCTTTGATCTTTTGAGTAGTTGTGATGAACTTTTATCTTCTGACACAGATTCTGATGATGAATTGAATTATGTATATTCTGATGATTATTCTGAAGAGGAGCCTTGCAGAGATCCTCATTGTACAGAATCCAGAGAATGTGATTGCAGTGATCCAGATGTTTGCAACTGCAACACAGTCAGAATAATGACAATAGACAATGATGAAATAAGTCAAAATCTTTTTGTGTAGATGCAGGCAGCCACTGATCCACAAATAAATGAAATGTACATAAATTTGTTGATGGATCATTTGAAGAATTTGTCCTCAAATTCAAAGAAATGTCCAAATAAAGGGTATGTACCCCCTTCCAACCTTTTCTCAGTAGATGCTTTAACCAAGTAGTTTAGAAATGAAGAATTTGGAGAAAACCTACCACAAACATTGCCTAGTATTCATCAGGCAATAAAGGAACTGAGAAAGACTATAAAAGAGAATAGAAGACTTTGCATAGAGAACCACAGAGACTTGGATGTAAAGTTAATGAATGCCTGTGCAGTAGGATCTTCTACTTCTAGACAACCTCCTGTATCTAGAAAAGAAGAAAATTGGACCTTCCATCATAATCCTATTTCTTCCCAAGTCAACCAGAATGATGATTCAGCTGGAGAAAAGGAAGAACATAGACCAAGCCTTGAATGCAATATCTTGAATCAAGTTGTTATGTACTGTGTAAGAATGAAAGTAAGGATCGGAGAACATTTTGAATATTAGAAAATCCTTATGGATACTGGCTCTCGATTAAATATAGTCAGTGACACAGTTGTTAGCATGCATCTTCGAAGGCCAACATCTTGCCCAAAGGTTGCTACAGCCAGTGGTGATATCCATATAAAGCATGAGGCAAACATTGATGTGTTTCTCACAGAAGACACGGGAGTTCATCTAGTTTGCCCTATTGTTCCAGGAATGGACTGTGCCATGTATCTTGGAACTCCATTTTTTCAAAATTTCAGTAAACATGGAACTAAACTAGACAGTGCTAGCAACAGGTATGGTTATGTTGTCAACTTAGGAAACAAAGAAATATTTTTCCCATTCATAAACTCAAATTATCCAAATCGGCTAAAGAGGATAGAAAGGATGGAAAATTTGTTAGCAAACATAGAGATAAAAAGGGAAACTCTGAAGACATATGAGCACTTGGACAACGGCAAGTATGCAAGAGAGATAACAAAGCTCATTTCTAAATTCAAGGAATGTTGTTCAGATGATCCCAATGCATTTTGGCATGTGCATAAATATGAAGTGGAACTTCCACTTAAGAAGGACTTTAGTGGTAAATTAAGAAGATAAAAAGTTGTTGCAATGAATGAAGAACAACTTAAATTGTGGAAAGAAGAAATCGAATATTTGCTGAAGAAGGGACTCATTAGGAAAAGTACGAGTCCTATTGCATGCTTTGCCTTTTATGTCAATAAACATGCAGAAATAGCCAGAGGTAAGCCAAGATTAGTAATAAATTATAAACCTTTGAATTCTATTCTTGATTATGATGCATATCCTCTACCAAATCCATCTTCCGTTCTTGCTCAGATATCCAAATCAAAAATATTTTCCAAATTTGATTTAAAATCTGGATTTTGGCAAGTCGGGATCAAATAAGAAGACAAACGGAAGACTGCATTCTCTGTGCCTCAAGGACATTATGAATGGAACATAATTCCCTTTGGATTAATCAATGCTCCTTTGGCATTCCAGAGGATAATATATGAAACTTTTCAAGGGATGGAGGAATTATTGAAAAAGTATATTGATGATTTATTAATTCATTCTGATAATATCCAGGACCACATCAAACACTTGAAGTTATTCTTGTGCAGAATCAAAGAAATGGGTATTGTATTATCAAAATCAAAAATGAAATTGTTTAGGCCAATGATTGATTTTTTGGGTTACAATATCCAGTATGGGTCATATAGTGTCATCCAAAGGAGCCTAAATTTTGTAGACTACTTTCCAGATGAAATCAAAGATAAAACACAGTTACAAAGGTTTCTGGGAAGTTTGAACTATATTTCCATGTTTTTGAAGCATTGTGCACAAGAAAGAAAGCTTTTAAACAAACGCCTTCAAAAGAATCCAATTCCATGGACCGATGACTGCACTCAAGTAGTCAAAAGAATAAAAGAAAAAGTGAGAAATATTCAGCCTCTTTCTCCTATCAGGGATTATTGGGAGAAAATAAATATGACCGATGCTAGCCATGAAGGTTGGGGAGAAGTCCTATGTCAATGGAACCCCAGTAGCAAAAAAGAAATGGAAATATGTCAATATGCATCAGGTTTGTGGGCCAAAAATCAGCTAAATTGGTCCAATATGAAAAAGGAATTAAGAGAAGTCTGTTTGGGGATAGCAAAATTCAAATATTTTGTAATATATACAAAATTCACAATGAGAACAGATTGCCAAGCTTTGAAGTATGCTATTCAAAAGTGTGATTTTGAAGATGCAACCATGGTCCGATGGGTCATGCAATTGAGCCAATACACCTTTGAAATAGAATTTATATCTGGAGATAAAAACAATTTCGCTGATATGCTTAGCCAAGAATTTTTGTTAGCACACTCAGTGTTATCTTTAAATTGCAATTTCATTAGAAGAAATGAAGGTCATTTTGAAATTGAAACCCCTATAGGATGGATAAGATATGAGTTAGAAACCCCATTGTTGGTTCATGGAAAATCTTGGTATCCTATCTAGGAGATCAGGCACAGAATCGAGATTCCTTATTTATGGATAGAAACAATGCAAGACCAAATGAATATTGAAGCCATAGAAGCATTGGACTACCTAGAGCACATAGGTAGTATAATGTATGTTTTGCAAAAAAAAGATGATAATGAAGAATTGAATTATGTATATTCTGATGATTCTTCTGATGATTCCTTTAGAAAACATTTTTGTATGTTTGTATGGTTTTTTCTTGTAATGTTTTCTTTCTTTTATTTGGGAAGGCTGGGAATTCTTTCGGGAGAATGTATGCTTTTTTCTTTATTTCTGCCCCTCTAAATTTCTTGCCTTTCCAAGGTGCCATTGTTTGCAGAGTTGTTGATAACCATGAGTTTTGTTAGGATTTGTGGCAGCTCTTGCAATCTTCATTTGACTGCACAGTTCTACTATGATAGCCTTAATAGCTTGTCTGATAATACCGAATTTCTAGTCTCCAATTTTTCCGGGTAGTTTAGTGACAATAGCAGAGGAAACCCATTGAGGGAGAGAGGCTACAAAGATCTCTTTTGACTTTGGCTCAAGAACAAGGTCAAAAGACACAGTGTGTAGGTGGTGAAGAAACTCATTGAAATATTCATCAAAATGCTGCATGTTATTAAGCTTCATGGACAACAGGGTGATGGTGGTGATATCATCTGTAATCTGGGGAAAACCAATGAAGTTTACAGTAATCCCATGCAAGAGTTTCCCTATCATATTACTGACGGGCAAATGGGTTACTGGATCCATATAAGTTGTGACATGTTCATTTAGTATGACAGATTGTTCCCAATATGGGAGGAGATTTGGATCCTTACGAGTTTTTGCTTTTAGCCAAGTGTTACACAGTAAAATGTCACTGCCATCATGTCAGTCTCCCTACTGTGCTATAAACCATATTCACCTATACTCATGCTCCTCAAAATGGCTAAAAAACCCTCTTTGCCTAAGTTAAATGAATCATCGCGTCTGTTAATAAAATAACCGCGCTGACAGGCGGAGATCAGTGTTGCTGTCGCGATGCCAGCGCGGAAGCACACGTCTTTGCCGCGCTGGTCCCATTTTACGAACAACGCACCCTCCATTTGTCCTGTTGAGCGCTGACCAGAACTCCTCTGTAGTTGGTCTGCGATGTCAGCGCGCCAGCCCCGTGTATCACCCGCGCTGATCCTGTTTGGGCGAATTTGT
>APFE031407231.1:0-20340 GCA_000404065.3 Pinus taeda
TCATTTGTATCATCCAATAATTGTTCATTTATGTAATGTAAAGGAGGTTGCCCCCTCGAAGAGGCCGAATTCTAAGGCATTGATCTATGTTTTCTATCTTTTCTTGAGAGTTTATTAAAAGAAGCGTCTATTGCATATAATTATTTATGATGAAGTATGGATGTCTAAAATATATAAATATATACATTTACATATATTCACTTTATAATTACATTACTAATTGTGACACTACTGGTTTCATTATGCATGCATGAAGAATAGATTATAAAAAGTATGAAATATAAATGAAATATTTTGTATATATATACGGAGACATATATTTTATTATAGGAATTGAAAGGAATCAAGAAGTCCTGAAAATGTTATATATGTGAATTTAAATAGAGAATCATATTGTATGTGTACTATATGCTTTTAGGAATTAGTATTGCACACATATTCTGTGAATTGGCATAGGACCTAAGGTGCATGTGGATAGATTCATTTCCATTCCAATGTAGAAATGTACTGAAAGAGGAATCCATTTAATTAAGAACATTTATTATTCTAAGAAAAAAACAATAATAAAAATGTTTATGAGACAATTGACAGAGAATACCAAAAGTACGTGATAGAAAATAATATACAACTCTATGCTTTTTCATACCATAATAATTAACACAATTCCAATAACACAGAAATGAGTAG
This sequence comes from Pinus taeda, assembly GCA_000404065.3. NCBI lineage: Eukaryota > Viridiplantae > Streptophyta > Pinopsida > Pinales > Pinaceae > Pinus > Pinus taeda. Next base: position 688 of record APFE031407231.1, read on the forward strand.
TTACACGTAAGGAGAGGAATCAATGATAAATTTTGTGATATAAAGTCTATGTGGATCTACTGTACATGAAATAAATGAGAGGCTAAAACCTGGAGGTAACTCCACTAAGAAGAAAATACTAGATGGAATCAATAAAATGTGAAAATTCATAAAACAAATAATAATTTGGGTTTTTAGTGCCGAGTATTAATTATCATTGGCCAAACAAAGGTTATAAATTACAATCCTCACTCTAGAGAAGAATGGAATGAAATTTCACCCAACATGATGATTGTAGTCACATGAGGGTTATCTTTCTTAACACCTTTATAGAGAGCGTAATACATATAAGACAACCCCATTAAAGAAGAAACTCATTGTATCAGAAATAGAAAAATTTGAAGTTCAAAATGAATCTAATAAAACTTATCTAAAGTAATAAAAATAAAAAAGGAAGAAAATGGAGTTATATGGGTAAATCAAAAAAATAAACCCCCTACATTTGCTAGTTAAAGGAGGATGATGTAGAAGTGTGACTTCTTAATATGACAAACTACTTCTAAGTCTATGATTATTATAGCAATTTAAATGCTAGATTGGTGATTTATTAGCTATAGGGGAAAGCCACACTCTCCTGGGTGGAGGTCAAAATAGTGCATAATCTAGAAAAGGAGATAGTTTCTAGGGATGAGTTCGAGAAACAATTCAAGCCTAAGTATTTAAATTAACGGTACTATGATGATCGAGAAAAAGAGTTCCATGTTTAAGGTTGGGATAAATAACTATAGATGAACTCATTTCCAAATTCACCAATTTATTATGTTATGTCTCCTACATCAAGAGATAGAAGGGCAAAGTACAAATATTTTTAAACTACTTGTCAATCTCCTACAGAGAAATGATTGAGTTGAAAAATCCTAAATCAATTGATGATTTAGTGCTAAAGGAACGATTGTGCTACCAACAGTTTAAAAATGTAGGCGAAGGCTCAAAATATTGAAAAAAAAGCATAAAAAATAAATATGCAAGTGGGATAAAGAGACAAAAACCTGCATGTTTGAAGAATTTTGGATGAGATCACTAGTGGAAAAAATTTAGCAGAAGTAATCCACCCCAATATTCTCAATCTCAAACGAGTCCAAAACCAATAGAGTTGAATAATAAGAGGATAGGTAGGGTTAAGGGAAGAGAACCCTTGAATTTTTAGGGATTTGGAGAACCCCGCCTATTAAGGGACCATCCACACAACCTGAGGTCTCTTCATAACATACAAGTTGTGCATGAAACAACAATAATGAATGGTATTACAACAAACATTCGAAAGATAAGTGCAACCTTAAAATATAGACAAGTAGAGCACTAATCCACCATGATCATGATTGAAGATAACATGTTGAACCATCCTGTGTCTATATTAATTGATCTAGAGGCTAGTTTTAGCTATATTAGTCCACATATAGTGGAAAAGCATAATTTAAAAGTTGAAACATTTAAGAATGCATGGTTAGCACAAATTGCAACAAGTATAAAAGGAAAAGTAGTCATCCATGTAAAACAATATCTTGTGAATTTAAATTGATGTCCAAAAAAAGTAAACTTAAACATCCTTCCTTTACATTTATATCATTTATGAATAGGTATGGTTTGGCTAGAGAAAAAAATAACGACATTAAATTGTTTAGAAATGATAGTGAGTTGTGTAAATGAAGAAGGAATAATAGAACTGATAAAAGGAATGCCAAAACCCATTTCAGTTAGATAAATTCAGCATTGCATCTAAAAAGAAGTGCAAGGAAAGGATGCCAAGTCTTTGCTTTTGATATTGAGGAAAACAATCAAAAGACAAGGAGTAAAAATTTAGATGAACTATCGGTGATGAAGAACTTTATAGACGCATTCCTAGAAGAAATTGAAGGACTGACCCCCATAGAGACATGATTTATTTATTAATTTGGTTCCAGGATCTACCCTAGTGTATGCATTGCCTTACCAAATGAGTATTCTAGAGTTATTAGCGCTGAAAATGGAGCCACATGAATTACTTAATAAAGGTTGTATTAGACCCAACATTTCACCATGGGGAGTGCCGATGTTATTTGTGAAAAAGAAAGATGGTACATTTAGAATGTCCATATATTACTGACAATTGAAAAAATTAAGTATTAAATACAAATAGCCATTAGCCCGCATTGATGGTCTATTTGATCAAGTAAGGGGGCAACTGTATGTTAAAAAATTTACTTGAGAACATAGTACCATCAGATAAGAACAAAAGACAAATACGTTCACTAAAACACTTTTCCAACATGATATGGCTAGTAAAAGCTTGTAGTGTTACCATTTGGTCTTACAAATGCACCTGTAACATTTATGTGTTTAATGATCAGTGTGGTTTGTAAGTACGTAGATAACTTTGTACTCGTTTTCATAAATGGAATTTTGATTTATTCCAAAAATGAATAACAACATGAATAACATCTTAGAATAGTACTGTGAACATTGAGGTAACATCAATTATATGCCGAATTTAGTAAGTGCGAAATTTACAAAGACAAAATACAATATCTTGGTCATGAAATTTCAAAGGAAGGACTATCTATTGATACTTACAACGCTAGGGCCATTTTTAGCTTCCCCAAACCTAATATGTGTGAGATACATGATAATGCAAAAGATTCATTGAGGGTTTTTCAAAATGTTCATATCCTATCACTTCTTTATAGAAAAAAAGGGAAAATTTTGAGTGGAAAACTAAGTGTAAAGAAATTTTTAACAAGCTAAATTATCTATTAATGGTAGCACCTACTTTTAGGATTGTAGAACCAGAAAATAAGTTTGTAGTATGTGCCGATACATGTATGGAATGACTAGGTGGAGTTCTAGTGTATGACAACTGTGTAGTGGCCTACGAGTCGAGGAAATTGAAAACACATGAAAAAAATTATACAATATATGATTTAGAGTTAGTTTCTATCATACATGCTTTAAAAATGTGGAGGTTCTACTTAATGGGAAAGAAGTTTACACTTGTGACTAATCACATTAGCTTGAAATATATTTTAGGCCAATCAGATCTAAACAATAGACAAGCTAGGTGGATGGATTTTCTCACTGAATTCTAATTTGATATAAATCATATTAAGGGTAAATAAAATAATTTGGAAAATGATTTCAGTAGATATGTAAGTTAACTAATGAAAACTTTTATTAGTAGTGCTAAAATAAATTTTGATAATCAGATCAAGAATTCCATGTGGGAAGAGGAAATTTATCATAAATTTCAACAAAAAATGCAATAAATAGAAGTCATTGGTTATGTAGAAAATTCAAAAAAATCATTGAGCTACAAAGATAGACTTTACATTGTAATTGCTTATGCTTTAAAACAAATTATATTAAATGAGCATCGCAAGAAACCGTATGTAGGACATCCCGGGAACCAAAAAATTATCTCAACACTAGAGAAATAATTTTATTGGCCCAATATGAGGAAATAAGTGGCAAAATATTTGTCTAAGTGACTAGAGTTTCAGCAAGTGAAAGTAGAACACCAACACCCAGCTAGGTCGTTAAATACACTACCCATTGCGGAATGGAAATGGGAAGTGATTTCTCTAGAATTTATTATGGGACTATCGAAAACAACAAAGCAACATGACTCCATTATGTTGGTTGTAAAAAAACAAAGTAAGGTAGCACATTTCATATCGATGTAGTCTAAATTTGGAATAACATATATTGTAGAAATTTTTATGCGAGAATGTTTTCAGTTGCATGGGATACCGAAAATGGTGATATTTGATAGGGATGCAAAATTAACCTCCATGTTTTGGAAAATTTTGTCTGGAGGAATGGGAACCCAACTAAATTTTCGTATTGCATATCATCCTCAAGCTCATGGATAAATGGAAATAATGGATGAATTTATGGAATACATGTTAAGGATGCATGTCATGGAACGACCTGCTAAGTGGGAGGACTTCCTACATTTAGCAGATTTTTCTTATAACAATGATTACCAAGCCTATATCAAATTGAGTCCTTTTAAAGATTTAAATGGAATAAAATTCCATATACCTCTCAGTTGGTGTCAACGTGAACACATGCTAATTTTAGGATCGGATGCACTATAGGAAATGGAAGAGGTGGTGAGAAAAAACAGCAGAATCTAAAAATTGAACAGGATAGAAAAAATGTGATGTCCATCAAATGAGATCAGAAAATGGAATTTGAAGTATGATAACATGTGTATGTAAAGGTTAAACCAAGAAATAACACTCGAAGTCTAGAAACATGCACTAAGTTAGCACCATAGTTTTGTGATACTTCTGAAATCCTCCATATAGTTGGCCCAGTAGCGTACCAACTCGCATTGCCTAGCCACATAAAAGTACACAATCCTTTTCATGTATATTTGCTAAAGAAATATGTTGATGATAACTCTCATGTAGTTGTCTGGAATTTGAAACAGGTGGAGCCAGAAGATTATTTCCAAGTAGAGCCACTTAAAATATTAGATTAGAGATAAACTTTGCTTCGAAATTATGGCATTGCCCCAGTTAAAGTGAAATGGAAGCACTTTACCTTGGAGGAGGCCACCTCAGAGATGGATGGCCACATGCATGAAGAATTTCCAACCCTTTCCAAAAAATAAAAGAACTAAAGGACAAACACCGAGGAAGCCATTTAATTAAAAAGGGGTGGAAGATGTAACACTCATATATTTATGAAATTAAAATGTTAACTATTTTTAGACATGGAACTATTACTTAATTGAATGGATATGGAAGTCATGTTGGGATTTTTTTGATGGTGTAATTATATTATTAATGTGCATATAACAAATAAATTATTTGGAAAAATTACTCAAGAAAGAGAACTAGAGTTTAGAATATTCCTTGCCGGCTTGAAAAGATTTGTTGGTGGTCAAATCCACCTCATCAAACTTCCCTAAAATATCTTTAAAAAAATCCCTAGGAGGAAATAATTATAAATAAATTGATTTAACACAACGGGAGAGATATATTGCATTAAATCACTTAGTTGGAAAAACATATTAAGTAGGGTGGAATAAAGCATTGTAGAAGAAATAGGCAACGTTTAAAGAAAAAAAACAATATTTTTCAAAAAAAAAGTGAAACAAAAGGCCTAGGAAAAAAGGCTCGCAGACCTTAAAGTAGAACGCTGTTATAAATCTATTAGGAAGAAAATCTATAAAATTAAAGCACCACATAACTAAAAGGGTTGTTGGTTCTAAAGCACAAGGAGATCTTGATTCGAGGGAACTGGTAGAGGTGGTTCATGGCCAGGAGGAATGTGCTCGGATCTTAATTATTTTTCTTAGCCATCATTACGATTGGATACTTGGTCATATATTATTATCATACTTAAATGGTAACTGGCATGTAGGTGGATTTTATTGCAATAAAAGTCTATTATATATATTCATTTACGATTCAATTTGGATGCTAGAAACATATAAATACATACATCTAGATATATTCACTTCATAATTACATTACTAATTGTGGCATTGAACCTTTCATTATGCATGTATGAAGAACATATTATATAGAATATGAATTGTAGAGGAAATCTTTTGTATATATATGAAGACAAATATTTTATTATAGGAATTGAAAGGAATAAAAAATTCCTGAAAATATTATAGATGTGAATTTAAATAGAATCATATTGTATGTGTACTATATGCCTTGAGGAACGAGGATTGCAAACATATGGTGCAAATTGGCATAAGACCTAAGTTGCTTGTGGATAGTTTACTTTCCATTCCAATGTAATAATGTATTGAAAGAGAAATCCATTTAATTAATATCTCTTAGTGTTCTAAGAAAAAGACAGTATACTAATCATTTTCTTTACGAGACAATCAATAGATAATACCAAAAATATGTGATAGAAAATACTATATATCTCTACTCTTTTTAATACCACAATACTCAACAAAATCTCTATAATTCTGAAAGGAGTAGCTACATGTCATGAGAGGAACACATGAGATATTTGGTGATATAAAGTCGATGAAAATGTATTGTTATGATGGACCTATAAGTATAAATAGGTGAATCTATAGGACCACATCATGTAATCATAGTCTATCTACAGTATCCAAGTGGGGTATACCTGTAACCGATAACTTCAATTTATATGCCTTCATGGGAAAATTGTGGTTCTAGACTGTAATAGCTGAACAAAATATGAGAAACATAATTGACGTTATATGGTTTATAAGTATAGCTCAAGTGATTGGGATATACAAATAATTAGAAGCACATTGCTAATTACAACATAAATATTTCTAACCAAGAAGCAACCAAAATTTTTGCGTACCCTCAATATAAATCATCAACGTTGCGTGCATGCATAGACAAAATTATTTATTGCTAAGAGCTTTTTCTTCATGGAAATTTACAAATACAGCTTAGTATTATTACACTGTAAGAAAAAGAGGCATAGAAACTAAATGCAAATCAATATGGAAGACTTGAATACACATAGAAACGAGTCACGAAGAAATATTATTATCACCAGTGGTAAATTCGACATAGAGTTATGGTAACCATTCATATTAAAACATAAATGGAGTAAAAAATGGACCATATATCATTGAACGATTCATAAGAAAATTGAAGTGAATGTTCCAGAAAGGTGCCAACCCATTTTCGATTATTTTCATTAAAATGAGAAATAGAGAAACAAGTAGTGACTACATACTAATTAAGTGCATAAGTTTCGCACTGCCTCAGAACTAATGTTCATTTTAAATCGAAACCCATAATAATTAAGAAATCACACAAATAAGATATTATTTGCATATGCATCTGTGTCTAGATAATGGATGTGACTCTTGACAAACATGTACTCAACATAAACTATAGCTAAGAAATACAAGGGGCACAAGCTAACACACATAGGAGAGTTGAATGGAGCAGGAGATATAAACCTGGAAGGGATATCCACAAATTAATTTATGACTGCCACCTAATATAGAAAAAAATGAACTCGCTTATAAATCAAAAGATCACAATTCCATGTGGGTAACGTGTCACAAAAAACCCAAATAAAATTATGAGTGATGAAATTTATGAGAATCCGAGGCAAAAAAATTAACTATGAGAAGAAATGAATTTTTTTTTTTTTTTATATATATACAATTTACCTATGGGAGGACATCATTGTGTATTCCTGAGTGCCTGAACAACTACACAGAAAATAACTGAGACAATCAAACTTGGAGGTAACTCCATTAAGAAGAAAATACTAGATGGAACCAACAAAAAGTGAAAATTCACAAAATAAATAAATGTTTGAGTTCCGACTCATGAGCATTAATTCTCATTTAGAAAATAGAGGATTGGTAGAGAATTTAAGAAACCACAGGTGCTAAATTACATTCCTCACTATAGAGAAGAGTGGAAGGAAATTTCACCATGCGTAATGATAATAGTCATGCGAGGGTTATCTTCCTTAACACCCTTATAGAGATAATATGCATATACAAAATCTATAACTTAATCTAACAAAAAGGGGGTAATTGAGGACAACCCCTCTTTGTTTTATGAGTATTCATGCTGAAGCCACTTTCCAAGCTAACCTATGCTAGAAAGTTGAAAACTAATTGAGAATGATATGATTTTAATTAGGGACTATGAACTAGTGAATCAATATTGGAATGAAGTTGCCATAGATGGTTTGAAGGGAGCACCTATATGGTCAGGAGTAGAATGCCCAAACTCAAACTCGAAACCTAAGCCCCACCCAAGGTTGTAACTATTTCTAGATTCCTCCACACAATTAATACCATAACTCAGAACGTGCAAATCACTTCAAAATAATATTAAGCATAGGGTAGATGAAGAAGGTAAATGGGATAAGAAATGCAATATATTTATATAAGAAATTCCCAAATTAATACCTTTGCAAACCTACCTATTTCCTCCTATAGAAGATAAGTGTCATGATAGAAAAGTTAAAAGTGTAGGAGGGGGCCAAATACCCTTTCTAAAATGAAACAAATGTAGTGTACACATTTCCAAGCCCCAAGGAAGTGCCGTGTGGAACAAAAAAAGAAAAAGGGTCAAATGAACCAAGGAAAATGAGGGCATATGGTGAGGGTTTTTCCAACTTGAATTTCAGCCCTTCGATGAATGCAAGTCAATCTCCACCATTGGAAAATACCCAATATAAACTTCACATGGTTTTCACATGAATGATAGTTAAGTGGCCATTATGGGGTCATCAAGTGTAATCATACGCCAAAAAATAACATTAGGAAAGTCCTTTTATCCCACATATATGCCATTTCTTAAGAACACATGAAATAAGAAGACTAGAGACCAACACATAAGATACACATTCAAATGCATTATTAAAGTTAGAACCTAAAGTATGCTATCATATGAGCTTGTAACATAGGTGGAGTGTAAATTATAGGTGTGCCAAGTATTATCAACCACATAGTAGTAATATTTTAAACATGAAGTAAAATGCTCATATATAGTAAGTTGATACAATCAAAGAGATAATGTTAAATAAGGATAAAATAATATTGCAAATGGAACACAAATTTTATTCTAATGAAATTGATTATGTAAGTCAAGGTGGAATCTTCCCATCTTTCACTATGTAAGTCAAGGTGGAATCTTCCCATCTTTCACTAGTAGAGGGCATATTCATGTTATGACATAATAGTATAGATGAAAAATGTTACTAGATGACTAAATATAGTCTGAAAGAAAAAGAAAAAAAAATAAGTGTGAAAGTGGGTTATATTACACAACCCATATAAGATGATTTGATAAGAATAAATAATGTAGAGATGGAAACAAAATTTTCTTTCCATGTAAAATACTAGGCTCTATATCGAAGGAAAAGAAAACCTATTTTACATTTTCCCCTATAGTTTGGGGCCTTTACTAATGTTGATCTTCAAATAGCCATAAATTTTCACTTAGGAAGATATTTTTAGAGTGTGATATACCATTGGAAATGTCTTGATGAGGACATTACAACCTTGTAAAAAAATTAATAAACTTAAAACCTCTTTGACTTCACTTGATGAGGACATGTAAGAGGTCACGATATCATACTTCTTCATGAATGACATTGTTGTGTTCTTATGAATTGATTTTGACATCAATGAAACTTGTTGTCATCAATGAAAACACTATGTCCAACACTATCCTCCACTAAATTGTGTTTTAGCTTTTCACAACATATGTATTGTTTTGGGTTTCTAAGTAAAAAAGGCCGTCAAAATTAAATTTCTTTGGAAATCATGGAATATTGATAGAAACACAATCATCATTGACACCCATAATGCCAACCGCTATAGAAGAAATGGGAAATAGCACCATTGAAATTACTATTCTTAAACACTAGTTAATTTATACAACCTTAGTATAAATCCGGTGTAATCTTGGTAGAAAATCTGCTTGTTTTTCTATTCATGTAGAAATCATTGCAGGCTACTACGAATTTGATCATTCTCATCTATCTCTAAATTTATCTTCATTGAGGGGTCCACGATATTAATAGAGTGCTTGTAATCATAGCCATCTAGTAGAGTAGTCCAATCCTAAATCTTGAATGAATTTCCTATTGGTCTATTGGACTAAGCACTAAAATAAATAATAAGTGTGGATTTCCTTTGATTATTCACAGTATCAATTATGTTCAACCTACAAAACTTTTGGTTCTTATAGCTTGTATTTTTATCAGAATTTTTTATTTTCGTCCTCATATGACATGTTCTCCTCCACAATATACCAAGGCTGAGAAAGGGGATCGAAGGAGGTAACCTCAAACCACTTAAGGTTCAACAACTAGCCCTGCTAAATGAGAGAGGGATCTCTCTATGAAATCATTTCTAATGATGACTAGAGTGGGAAGACATGTTAGGCTAGATATGTTAAGCTCTATATTTTTGGAGATTTTAGGGTTTTGTTGGATGAGGAGTGAAAATGAATGAACTAGGTCAAAGGATCAAAGGCTTTAGCTGCAAGAGATATAAAGGAGCAAGGAAGGTATTCTTTTCTGATACTTTGGGGTACATTTCCCCACATAGGTTGAGTGGGGAAATGTGGAAGGGTAGCTATTTTTTCTTCCTTTCCCAATTTTTTATGAGTCGCTTAGCATTCAATACCTAGTGGTATTGAATCCCCCTTTTTCTATCTAATCATGGCCTTACATCCCATCTAATATGCTACAACATTGATAACATCTCTCCTAAGATTCTTTTTGGCTCATATGAGTGGGACCACTCTCCCTCTTTTTTTTGCAAGAAGTGATATTTATCTTCTTAAGAAATAGTCATCCTTAGAATGGGACATGTATCTATTAAATCTTCATTTTTTTCTTATAATTTTTATATCACTGGTCATAATTCTAGGTAGAATATCACCATCAAGATGAAGAGAGGGTCAAAATTTAAGAGCGTGTCTAATGCGGATCCTCTGAGTTCTACATTGGCTGAAAAATTTTGAGAGGTCATGAAAAATTTATCTTCCTCTGATATGGTATGCGAATATGTGATTCTTGATACCTAGACCCTTAGATAACACTCACTCTTTTTCAATCATTCTACATGAAAACCTTTTCCTTGAATATAAGAGGTTTTGGCACTGCATGTCCAAGACTATCCTTATGTCATTTAATCAAAGTTGAACATATTGTGGTCATCCTTATTCAAGAGACCATGATGACAAAGGAAAGGGTAAGGGACTATTTCTTGCACATTTTCCCGAGATGGTTGGTCCGTACAACAAACATCTGTAGACTTTCCACCGATATGGTTGCATTATGGGATCCAAAATGCAGTAATTTCAAGGCATATCAAGATAAAAGCAGCTCAACCAATATATTTTCTATTAATTAATGAATGAGTGAATTACACACATATTTATACAATCAATAGTCTCAAGATAGGAATGATATATTAGACGTACAGTAGTTTGGTTGAGAGATTCTCTCAACCACACACTAAACTAGGAGAAACTATATTCTAGCTTATTCCTATTATGTAGGAACAAACTCCTCAATTAGAAAATTACACCCATAGACAAGTAGGAATTAATTATTTCCAACTCCCCCCCTTAATGACTACTTGTCATGATAGTTAAATCCACCATCATCACATGAATTGCATGTACAAAACCTCCAAAAACACAGTTTTCCGTCTTCGGACAGATCCACAATCTGCAAATTCGGCGTTTCCAATACAACCGAAGAATTGATCTGATCAAAATTGATCCGATCCGCCTCTCCCAGATAGATCTGCAACTTCTCTGATCCTGCACCCCTTGCAGACCGTCAAACGAAGTTGAGGCTTTCCGCAGATCCCCTCGAAGGTGAATTGGCGCGATCCTGAATGATAAACCCGCGCCCACTGGCGCGATTAATGGCCTAAGAGTCGCGCCGGTTGGCTTTTCTGGCGTTGCTGTCAGCACAAAAAGTGCGCCAATCTCCTTCTACTCAGAAAAAAACATCTGAGTCCAAGCCAGGTGTTACTGCAGTCCACCTGCTCCTACAAGCACAAAGCTCCTATGTACACACAGCCACAAAGGCACCTCAAGCCACATAGGTGATTCAGCCACAAAGGCAATCTACCACCACCGGGCAAGTCAGATTTGCCACCACCGGGCAAATCCGCCAACTTTAATATGCCACCACCGGGCAAGTCCGATTTACCACCACCGGGCAAATATGCCAACTTCAATATGCCACCACCGGGCAAATCTTGTAGCCACTAGGACTCTATATATGGTTTCTAGTTCACCACCAACCGTCACATTACAGTGAGAAAAGATGGTTTCAGGCTAACCACAAACCATTACAAAGTGGTTTTGAGATCACCACGAACTTTCAAATGCCTTTACAAGGCTTACATTCAACATTTGGAGTTTCTGGTACATACAATGACTATTACAATAATATGCTAGGGAGTCTATTCACAAACCACACTAACTCAAACAAAAAACTAGTTTGTTGTCCACCATAACCGCTGGTCATTGCTCCTTTAGTGTCACTGTTGCACAAAATTAATAATTTGGTGCAATTCAACCTTGTTACCCACCACATAGTACATTTCCATCATCTTCTAATTTAATTGTCTTGGATTTACCTGCATGATTTGTTAGAGTAGCTAATTCTAACAAAAGCACTCCATTGAGTTAGCTAAGGTCAATGCTTATAGTTCCAAAACATTTATAAATACCATATTTTACCATTGCAGTGGCAGAATATTATCAAAGAAAATCGAACCCAACTGTTATGGCTCGTCCATCACCATGCTAACCATGCTAACCGGCCCTCATTTCAAATTAGCCCTCATTTCAAATTGATGGCCTCCATAGCACCATTTCAAATTAGCCCTTATTTCAAACTGATGGCCTCCATAGCACCGCGCCTCCTTTTTTCAATGACTGACAGGAAAACCACCCTTCATGCGCATAGTCAAGCAGTGAATGAGCTGTGGAGTTCCCACAGCATGGTGCCGAAATCTGAACATGATGGCGTGATCATCTCCAGAACCTGTGGAATAATTCACTGCATTGCCCATTCCGGGCCAATTTCTTCAACGAGACCACAGTTGGGGGATGACGATCATGAATCGAGAGGTATAAAAACATCAAGGCCTGCACAAAATTTGTGATCCTCCTGTAGACCGGAAACTCATCCCCTTCAGCCTACTGTTTCCACATCCAATTCGAATCCTGCTTCTGCATATAAACCTCCTCCTGCACATCAGGCCGCAACCGGTTCCGCTTCGAATGAACACTTTTGCCTCATGGAAAATCGAGTTCGAGAATATTTTCAAAGCCCCATCAGTTTGCAAACACCAAAAGTGCGTTATTATTCAAGCATGAGAAGCCCTTCCTGCCTCCAGGTGAAAAATGTTCATTGATATCATTCCACGTTGAGTGCTGAATTAAAACGAGAAGTACTAGATCAGAAGGTCCAAGCGCATGAGTGTACTACTTGTTCTGTTGCTCATCCAGCAGCAGATCAAGAGCGCATGAAGGCGAGCTAGAAATTAACAGCCTATGATCTTGAACACAAGACAGTAGCATTGCTGGAAGAGTACTTCAATGTGAGAGACATGTCAAACTCGTGGGTGATCTTATCGACCATCTCTTCTCGCACCAAACCGTGTCAAACTCTGATATTCGAAATGCTTTTCTCCTAATTGCGGAGCAATATGATGACTTTGCAATCGATGTTCCGCTAGCACCAAAATATATTGGAGGATTGTTTAGGAAATCTGCGTTGAACGACGCTGTAGATATGAAACTATTATACGATGTCCTCACAAAAATACAACAAGAAGATATTGAAGGTAGGACATGCTGAGACGCATCTGTTGACATCTCCTTGACACTGGTTGCTCACGAATCTCATTAAAATCTTTCTCAGGCGTCCGAAACTTCCCAGCACCGATCGTGCCTCTCAAAACGAACACCGTCACGAACAAGCACAGCAGCGTAACCTTACAGTGCAGTCAATTGATGAAGATAGAATGTCACCCTGGTCATCCAAAGCAACACCAGTGACCTGTAATTGATGGTCCTTCATGGTCTGGACTGCTTGTGCTGTGCTCAAATCCCATACAAAGACAAGAGTATCTATTCCTGCTGACACGATCCCTCCTACAGGAAACCGTTCATTAGCAGGTATCCAGGCCAAAGGTCTCACAAAGTTGTTGTGCCCCACCATTGTTTTTGACAATGTGTATCTTCTCTTTCCTGTTTCATCAACACACCAAAAACGTACAGTCTTGTCTCTTGAACCTGTGGCAATGCCACTGTCCCCACAAATGCATATTCCACGAACGTCTTCTTTGTGACCTCGGAGCTCACATCGTAGACGATATGGCTCAAAATCCGCCCCCATTGCTCTGATTCGCTTTGCAGAACGCTGAGCCGAGCAGCGTGACGAAGAGAATATCAAGCGATTACAGCCTGACGAAGAATGTCTGAGAGGAAGAATGGCATTACCAAGAAAAAACTATTTTAAAAACAGTCTCACCACAATCGAAGCGAATCAACATTTTATTCATGCCTTTCTTCAAACCCTCGCGAAACAGTGGCTCGATTAGGAGGGTCGCTTCAAGCTGACCGTCTTTCTATAATTGTTGTTGCACGCTTTTCATGTAGCCTCTGCACCGTCTCTGCATCGCCAGTCTCCAGCGCCTCATAAAGCCGCCGCACCACCGCCTCCAGTCTCAACCCCGTCCACCAGCACGACGGGTTGACCAAAGAAAAAAAAAAGGGGTTCTCTGCCTACAGAGAAAATCGATCTCAGCCCTCCAGACAAGATAAGATCGACCGCAGCGCCAACAGACTATTATCGTCGATCGTAAATGTTTGCAGGTTTGTGAGCCCGTGGCACAATAGTAGTCTCTGCGGTCGGCTCTCACCACAGAATTCTGACATCGATCAGATCTGCCAACAAATCTCCACATGGTTTGGCAAAAAAGACTTCCGAGGCCAAACAGAAAATTCGGCACTCGAATTGTTGTACCTCCATGTGGCACACAAATTTGACATAGTAGGCTTTCTAGACCACACAATCTCCTTCATGCCAGATCTCCTCAATCATGGAGATGGCACAATATTCTCAAGCACGCAATCATTTTCACGCTTGCAGGCTTCTTCCAGCCTTCTCCACGTTGTTCTCTGTTTATGAAAACTATGGCCACAGACAATGTGACCAGACGCTCGGGGTTCACGAAGCCCAAATTATTGACAACCTGGAAGTTCAGAGTCAGGGAGGCTGTTCCTCCAGATTCCAATCGTAAACATGCACCATGCTTCCATGGCACGCAGCAGCCCCCATCCGGTGACGCCCGGATCACTGTAGCGTCACCCGTTGCGCGCCCACTGATGGAGGTTGAGAGCTCCATCCGGTTGCTGTCCATTCGCCCCCATTTCGCCCCTCGGAGGCGGTCCATGATGCCGTAGTACAAAGCCTCCCTGTAGAGTGCCTGCTTCGACATCCCCCGCGGAACATGGAGCTCCTCGGTGCGCAGCAGGTCCAGCAACACCGATAAATAGGAGGGGTTCCGGTCTATGAAGATCTCTTCATCGTCATTGCCATCGGCCGGTGTCCCGGTCTGCCAGTCGTCGTGGATGAGCGCCGAGAGCATCGAGTCCCGCCCCGCATTTGCCAGAGTTGTTCTACTCGCAACAAAACACTTGCCCTTAACAAAACCCGGTTGGGCCCTCCACGCTTCCGCTGCACCACTCCGATCTTCATCCCACGACTGATCTTCATCTATTCCTCGGCCTTCGCTCTCACAGAGATCCAAAACTGCAAACAAAACTAAAACAAACCCTGGATGGACAAACTAAAACAAATTATACTCTTTTTATTTTCCCTCAGCCCAGGAGGGGCCAGGCCCTCACACGCTCTGATGCCAAGATAAAAGCAGCTCAACCAATATATTTTTTATTAATTAATGAATGAGTGAATTACACACATATTTATACAATCAATAGTCTCAAGATAGGAATGCTATATTAGACATACATTAGTGTGGTTGAGGGATTCTCTCAACCACACACTAAACTAAGAGAAACTATATTCTAGCTTATTCCTATTATGTAGGAACAAACTCCTCAATTAGAAAGTTACACCCATAGACAAGTAGGAATTAATTATTTCCAACTTATAAATGTTTTGTAGGGATTCCATTCATATATTGAATAAATATGCTCCATATTATACTAGACTTGAGTTCAGGAATCATGTTCATTCTTGTGGTATTTTGAAGAGTAACTCTCTTATCATAGCACGAGACTTTAATTTAACCATTTGTTGAGGAGATATGGGGCTCAAAAAGTAAGATAGATCGTTTGGGTTATTTTTACAAAGTTATTTTTGGACATAATATTTTTTGGACATCATCCCTGATCTAATTATGCCAACTCAGAGGAACAATTGTTCTGAAGCGGAAGGGATTTCAAAATGTCTTGTTCACTTTCTTTTTCATGAATGCTTAATGGAACATCTTGGCTCGTTGCGATCATGGGTTTCCTCCTCTTTATTATTGGATCATTATTTGATTATTCTCTAAAGGCATGAAGAATGTTATTGGCAGGGTATTCCCTTTAAGCTTAATCATGCTGGGCTTAAGGAGTTAGAATTTTCTTCATTAGTGAGGGATACGTGGATGAATTCTTCGCTAAAATTAGTGTCCTCTCATATGTATTTGTTTGTCTACAACCTCAAAAATCTAAAGAAGGTAGTTAAGATATGGGAGAGGGGTAAAAAGAGATCCAATATTCACGAATTATTTGTAATTGATCAAAGAATGAAGGAATTAATAAATCCCTTTCAGTCTTAGATTTACATGAAAGGAGGCCTTGGATCTAGAATCTTGTAAGTACAAAAAAATGGTACATTCAAGAGTTAATATGGTTGCTAAAATGTAGAGCAATTCAGATTGATTTGGGAGATAAAAAGTATAAATTCTTACATAAATATACATCTAATAGGTAGAGGGAGAATGCAAAATGGTGATTGTTGGATGATGATGATGTACACATGAGAATACAAAATGGTGATTGTTGGATGATGATGATGTACACATTTCAAATTTCATTGACCTGCAAAAACAAGCATTAAAATTTTTTGGTTATCAATTATGTGCAAGGTCAGGGGTAGACATTGAGAATCAAATGGAATATATTCAACTATATCCTAAAAAAATTTAGTGATGAAGAAAGTGAATGTGTTGGGAGTCCAATCACTTCTGAGGTATTGGATTGAGTTCTAAAATCTATGGCGAGGGACAGAATTCCTAGAACTAATGACTAGTCTACTGATTTATATATCGAGTTTTTTGATATCATGGGCCCTGATATTATTTTTTATTTATGGTTCTCTAAATGCCACATTCTTAGCACTAATCCATAAATTATTAATTGCCTCCACCCTTTTGGACTATCACCTCTTTTCACTACGCAATTCTACTTATCGGTATTAAATCATCGCATCTCGGATTAAAGAGAGTTTGGAAAAATACATATCTCAAAAAAAAATTTGGCTTAAAGATGCAGTGGAAATTACACAATAATGTTTACACTCCATAAAACTTAAAAAGAAACATGGGTTTTTGATGAATATGGATATGCGAAAAACCTATGACTGTGTGGATTGGGAGTTTCTAAGGATTATTTTATACTACATTTGTCTTTTTGTAAATGCCGTGGACTGGAATATGTCATGCATCTAAACAACAAATTATGTGATATTTATAAATGGGGTCCCTTGCACTTTCTTCTAAGCTTCGATAGGTTTAAGGGAAGTTTGTTCCATTTCCCCATATTATTCCTATTGGTCATTGATGGTATGATTAGAAGGATATTGTAAGTACATCATTATGATTTAATATCAAGTTACAGGCTCACCAAGAGCATCTCTATCGCACATATTATTTTTGTTGATGATTTCTAATAGATGAGGTTTCTATCTATGAATGGAATATTATCTACTGAGTTATTACCTCTTTCGATGATGCCTCTAGTATCTATATGAGCAAGTCCAAATCTATTTTAATTGCAAAGGCTCAAGATGCGGAATTGGTAATAGAGATTTCTAAGATTTTTGCAATATTGGTTACAACAATGGACAAGGTCTTCAAGTACCTTGGTTTCATTTTGAAGCCAAGAAAATATGGTATTAAATATTGGGAGTGGTTGCTTGATAAATTTCAGAAGAGTCTATCGTTGTGGTAACATAAATGGATGTCTATGCGTGGCAGATTCATCACGGTCTACTCAGTTCTTCAAACTATGTATGTCTATTGGATGTAGCTATACTTGTTGCCTAAGGATACCTTAAGGAACATTATCTCATGTAAAGCCATATTTATTGGGCTGGTATTGAGGATGCCAAAAAGTTTCAACTTGTGTACTTGGAGGTGTTATTAAGGCAAAAGAATGACAAAGGATGGGGGTTAAAAAATATGTAACATTTTTCTTGGGAATTATTGGTAAAGTGCTTGGAGTGAGCATTATTTGGTAATGTCATATGGCAGTGAATTATGAAAGAATACTATCTCAAAAAGGAATCTTTCCTAGAGTGGATAAGAACAAATACTATCTCAAAAAGCAATCTTTCCTAGAGTGGATAAGAACACAGGTGTGGGTCTCTATGTCAACTTCATATATATGGAACAACTTGATGAAATCAAAGCAATTGCTCATAGGAAATTGTTGATAGGGAACATGAGATGGGAGATCAGTTGTGGCACAAAGGTGGAGATTGGTTTGGGTTCAATGAAATGCTTCACAGGGGATTACACTCTGTCGATTGCAGTTATCAGGTATTTACGTAATAAAGGAATCTATTACTTGAATCAAATTTGGATAACACATGATCCCTTATCTGTGTCTTTTTCATGGATACATGTTTGGGATTTGGGATTATATGGTAGCCTCAATGAGACAAGGGAAAAGTACATTCAAAATTTATTGTTGGTGGGTATTACTCTCATAGAGTGTGAACATTGTTTATCATGGGATGGTTATCAATAAATGGAGAGATATTGGGTAAGGAGGCATATGGTTATATCTCTTTTGCACATTAGGTCATTGGGGGAATAGTTAGTTTTAGAAAATATGGAAGTGGTTGTCCTCGCATAACATAATCCTTACTTGGGGCACTTTATGTAAGGGGGATACCTTTGACCGAGGAGATGTGCCATGTGTAATGACGAGCAAGAAATCATCCTTCACCTATTCCTAAAATGTCCTTTTGCGTCTTCAATATGATATGGTGGTTTGAACATTCTATAAATTTCCTTTGATTGGAGTCATAATTTTGTGGAGGCATGCCTTTTATAATGGTCCATGAACTTTAAGGTCTTTTCAACTCTCCCTTTTTGCATAATTTAGGGCATTTGGAGGTGTTGAAACAAAGGGATTTTTTAGGGTGCTTCTTGAGACATAACAAAATAGTTGCATGAAGATAGCCACAAATTACAATGAAATTGTTTTGATTGTGGAGAAAGGAAATCTGAGGCATTCTAAATTGGTGGATATTTGGCAAAAATACCTAGTAGGGTTCTTTATTCGGGCTATATATTGTAAATCATGTGGATATGGGGTTTACATAGTCGAACAACTAGGCACATATTACCATTTATGTTGGAATGGTGGTACAAGATATAATAATAAGGTTGATATAATCTCTCTCTTGGGAGTTCTTTATTGTGCTAGGTGGTTGTCCACCAACCACATAGACATATATCGAGAATCTAATGTGGTTATTGAATAGGTATTGAGGAAAATAAAATTTGTGTCACTCTTGCTTATAAAATCGATAAAGTGTATCAATATGTTAGTTGATGTTTTTGAGGACTTGACTTTTGAACATATCTACATGGAGCACAATATCTTTGCAAGTTGTTCCTCAGTTTCTTCCTTGCTACGAGTAGCTTCAGCTGCTACGATTTTAAAAGAGATTATATCTGACTTCATTTTGGAGATTTCTGCTTGACTGCTCTCCATTTTCTTTTCAGCTTCTTGTGCCTGCTTCTTGGCTTCTTGTAGCTCAGACTTAAGGGAGGATATCTCTACCTTGTACTGTCCAATCTCTTCTACAAGTTTGTTCACTCTCTTGTGCCTTTGTTCAAGTTGACTTGACAAG